>CABIKL010000464.1:0-22434 GCA_902196195.1 Aptinothrips rufus
TTTGCACAATGGCCACTACTGGCTGGCTGTTTTTTAGTGACTCTTCAAGAATCATTCCAAGGTCGGACTGAGAACGAGCGAGTGAGATGCATTCTTCTGTAGTTTGTCGTACTCGCACAAACTCCAGAAGACTCTTCCTTGGATTTCAAAGTTTCCATGCCTAAGGCAGATCAGATCCATACCGTACACTTTTACAGAGTGTGGGCCGTCTTTTCTTGCGAAGCTCCATGGTTACATTTCTTTGACCACTTTCCCTTATTGCTCTGCAGAGGAACCGTGGCTTCGGCTTCATCACCTTCCAGGACGCGGATACCGTGGAGAAGGTCCTCAAAGTCCCCGTTCATACCCTCGACGGCAAGAAGATCGACCCGAAGCATGCCACGCCCAAGAACCGAGGCCGTGTCGCCAACCGGACCAAGAAGATCTTCGTTGGAGGCGTGAGCCAGGACACGACGACAGAGGAAGTGAAGGCCTATTTCAACCAATTCGGCAAGGTGCGTTTCGAACTGGGATTTCCCTTTGTGTATTTCTTTTTCTAACGTGTTACCAATAGTACATAAAGAATCCAGATTAAAAAAAATGCTCAGAAAACATTGAACGTTTTATGGGGAATTCACCAGAAATTAAACTGCGAAATCGTGTTTTGAAGGCAATATTTCAAATAAATTTCTTCAAGAGTTCTTCAGAACATAGGGACTTGTTGATGAGACTGTGTGACTGAGCAACCCGTTGATCCTGTTGCAGGTGGAGGAGACCGTGATGCTGATGGACCAGCAGACGAAACGCCACCGAGGCTTCGGCTTCGTCACGTTCGAGCAGGAGGACGTGGTGGACCGCGTGTGCGAGATCCACTTCCACACCATCAAGAACAAGAAGGTGGAGTGCAAGAAGGCCCAGCCCAAGGAGTCCGTCGCGGCCGCCAACCTCGGCGTCAACGGACTGCTGCTGGGCAAGCGCATGCTGATGCGGGTAGGCCCGACCGCCTCCCCCACAGCTGCCAACCAGCTGGCCGCCGTCCAGGCGCAGGCAGCTGCACACGCTCAGGTGGCCGCCACGCAGCTGGCAGCGCAGGCTCAGGCGCAGGCTGGCTACGGCAAGCTGTTCGGGGCCTACCCCCTCGCCTCGTACCGCTACTCCCCGTACCCCCTGCAGGCCATGCCCTCCGGCAACCCCGCCCCCACAGCCACCCCCACCGCGGTCCAGTCGGTCCCTCAACCAGCCAACCCCTATCAAGGCTACTCTCTCTCCAGTGTGGACATGTCCAGCTTCCAGGGTGTGGACTGGAGCTCAATGTATGGTATGGGCATGTATGTCTAGTAGAGAAGGCATAAGGCAGCAAGAATTGGCAATAACCAGTATTATCACTTTATGGTACATGCATCTTCCATTTTTTTCAGTAAGTCTCCTACCTAATTAAGGATCCATTTCTCATTCTTAGAAAAAGGAGGAATCATCTTAAACCTGTAAATTTTTTAAGCATAAGGAGTCAACTTTAGGAAAGTGAGGAACATAACAGCATAATGTCTTTTGAGATTTTGGGGAGCTATTTTTGTTGCTAGACTTCTTTATCTGAACATTTCTCATTTTCCTTATTTTGCCATGTCTTTAAAAAAGTGAATGGTTTCTTGCTTTTTGGAAAGCATTATGGCAAAGTTGACAAAGCTTCAGTGTCGCTTTAAGTGTTGATCTGCGAAACATTTCCTAAAACTTACAATATGTCATGTATTGTGTTGAAACTTACGCCTTCAATTCACTGTCAAGATAGTATCATAAATTTGCTTTTTCTTCATTTACTTCATTTCTGTGGTTTATTTGTTGTGTAAAGTGGGTGCCATATGAAAATGATAAGTGAGCATTGTTATGAGAGTATTGTCAAGAAAGTCTTTCTTGGATCTCAATGATAGAGTACCTAGGTGTCAAGTTCCGCTAGTAATCTTACAGTATCCTAGTGTTTATAAAATGGAGGGTGCAGAGGGATTTGTTGTCTAGTCACAAGCCTTATGGGCTTCCTACTCTCTCTGCACTGCTCCTGCCAAGACTGACAACAAGCACTTGATGGTTTTCTCAGTGGAGTCATGTTTGGGATATTTT
Organism: Aptinothrips rufus; assembly: GCA_902196195.1. Taxonomy (NCBI): domain Eukaryota; kingdom Metazoa; phylum Arthropoda; class Insecta; order Thysanoptera; family Thripidae; genus Aptinothrips; species Aptinothrips rufus. The sequence goes on from CABIKL010000464.1 coordinate 2,092, forward strand.
GGCCATGGTTACAGCACCTTTCAAATTGATCCAAACTTATAAATGCCTCCCTTAATTTTTAAACATCCTGGTGATTCACATTCCATAGCATTGTTGATTGGGGAGGGAAATTAATTGATCACATGCTCACTACCCAAAATAGTTGGGATATTTTGTAGACCAAATTTTTTGGTTTTCTCTTGCAGTTTGAAACGAATTATAGTCGAGATATGAGTGTGGTTCCTAGGCATAATCTTCAATATCCTCCCCTCTCATTAATTTCTTGTGTAGGGTTGTGTTCATTTATTTATGTGGTTATACCTGAGGTTTAACCAAGACCATTTGTTTTGTTACTATTTATGAGTAGATAAGTTCTCCGCATGATATTGAACTCCACATTGTCAAGCATTGGAGTTGTATCCTTATCTGTAAAGATTTAAAAATCCACATAAGCTGTGATCATAAGTATTTTATTTTGTTTTAAAGTGAAAGAAGTACAAATTGGCAAGTGTTCTTATTTATTCTTTTTTTTTTTTAAATCCTCTTATCACAAGAGGTGTGCCGGCTAGCTACTTAATTTATTTCTTCTACATTTGTGAGACTTTTTCCCTGTGAAATTGCTGTGCTGTCTTTTTTTTTCTTATGTGAGGTCATAAAAATGTTTTATTTGTGTTGAATTAAGTGACCAATACCAATGTTCTCATATACTTGCCCTCTTTCCTTAATGGGCAGACTATTTTATAAAATAGTTTGAGGTGTTTTCCCTTAGCTTTGCTGTCACTCCCTGCAACTGTGCATTTGTCTTAAACCCAATTTTAATGGACATTTATGCAGAAAGCTCCTTTCTGAATTAATTCAGATCAATTGTTATTCATTGATAGTCATTTTGTATTAGTTACTTAGGTACAAGAATGGTCATTGAAGTGTTAGGAAGAAATAATGATAAAAACCTCTTTCTGATGTCTCTAGGATTAGCACCATTCTCTGCAAAACCTTCAAACTTAAAATCTATTTATTGAAACTCCATGATAAGTATAGTTATTGAGTGAATTGAAAATGAACAGGAGAGGTGAAACAAACTTTCTGCTTAATATTATTTCAAGTGTGCTAGGCTTAAGTTAAGATGCTTTTTCTTGTACTTAACACACTATGGTGTGAGTGTATATTAGTTCCAAAGAGGGTTTTAGCAGAGAATATTCATGTGAGTGAGGTGGGAATCATGTTTTGCATCCACCCATAAACTTATCTCACTCAAGAAAGACAACGATAGGAGCCACCTTGGTTCCTTTGAGAGCATAATATTTTCTTTTGTTTCTCCTTGGTTTATTGTTTCTGTACTTATTTTCCTTGTTCATTTTCCCATTTTTGCGTGGGTGACAATATACTCTAATCAATATGAAACAGCAATAAGTGTTGAAAAAGATCGCAGATGTGAAAACCCTCTATTTTTGTATTTAATTCAAGATAAGCAAATAAAGTTTGTCTTATTTCTTTAATGCTCTTGTGGTGTTAACTTGCACTAGGATTGGACTCTCTGAGAAGGTTGGTGCAGACAGTGTTTTGTCAAACAATTCGCCATTCGGCCTTCTCCCATGACTGTTTTAGTTTAGCTCCAATATTTGGTGGTTTGTTGAATTTAAAGATTGTAGAGACAAATTACACCTGATGAATAGTTACTTTAGAGTTAGACATTCTTTTGTAGTTATGTGTGTAGACATAGGCTGGTGCCGGATGGCTCTGACATATGCCATCTGGTGAACGAAAAACCATGCACATGTAGATCATTTCAAAATAAATGTAGTTTGAGTAGAACTGCTTGGTGGTAATATTTATTAAAATTATTTCATACTTGCTTGTTTGGCCTAGTCTGGGTTAAGGTGGCTGCTGGTGCTGTAAGTAACAAAAGCTTCCTCTGTTTATAATCGGGAATGAAAATACAGATTGGTAACATTTCTCAGATTTAAGTTACTGCATGTATGTATAATATATGAAGTTGCTTTCCCTTTGGGATACATTTTCTGTCTTACATAGTATTCTTTCATAGCATGCACCCCTCAGTTAACTTTCCAATCAGTCTTTTCATTCCTGTTAACAACCCCTAACAACTGAGTGTTCTAGTTTGATTTTGCAGAACTCTGGCTTTCTCCTTGTGTGACTCTTTCACCTGCACTCTTAGTCACCCCAAGATAAGCTTATCTTTTAGCTTCCTTTTTATGCACTTTGTGCTGCTATGAACTATTTCACAAACTGATTCATCATTCCCATAAGAAGATGTAAGCTTATCTTAGATGTGACTAAGAGAATGAATATATTCTTATAAGATGGTAATTAATATGCACATATTTATTGTTGAGTAGTGGTTGGTTCTGATGTCAGCATAGCGTCTTGGCCTATGTTGATTTGAATGTGTTAATTTATTAAGTAATTAAGTGCCACTACCTCAGCCTGATCAATTTTCTTGCTTTTCTGCTCATCTGTTTTAGATGTCACTCATTACATATATCTTCTGTTTCTGTGATGTTTCTTCGATGTTACTCAAATCAAATACTCAAATCATAGATTGAAAAATGTGATTCATATTTTGTATTTGCTTTGAATAATTTCCTCTCAAATCTTTGTCTCAAAAAATTTCTGTAAATTGGTTAACTAGTGAGGCTGGCATTCTTACTTCAAATCTCTTTTGGTCCCTTTATCAATTTATCTCTTCAACTTGATAACTAATATTAATTGCGGATCATTTCTTCTGTATGTTTAATATATTGTAGGGGTATTCCTATTGATCCCTGGAATTGGTTATGGAAAATCCAAAGTTATGTTGTACATAAACAACAAGATCATTTGTAATTGCCTTTGGGCCTTCAGGTTCCTTTGAAATTTAGACTTGCTGAATGGTGTTTTGAAATAAAATTATACTTATGTCCTCTTATGAGATAGAACAATTTCGACTCATCTTCCTCAACCGATGAGTAACTGAATCTTTTATATCGAACATCCTCACATTTATCTATCAGAATACCATTCTCCCAAGTCTGTACACACAAAATCTTCAGATTTCTTGTGTCACTCACAGATGTAACTTGAGAGAAATTACATCTTATTCAATACAGAAGATTGTATATATATATATGACTTCCAGCTCTAAATTCTTTGAACTTTGCACTATTCACTTTTCCCTTGTAGAACGTGCTTGCTCTAGCACGTGGTAAGTATGTACATGCGACGCGTGGTGCAAATCTTGTAGAAACATGTTGCATCGCTTTCACAAGGCTAGTGGATTTCTTCAGCACTCACCAATCCCGGATTAGGTATATTGAAGAAAATTAACCGATCTTCTCAGTTTTCGTTCAGTTTTATAGTGTTAGGGATATGATCAATTAGCTTGTCTATTATTATTGTTGAAACGATCAAGCGATAGTCTGAGAAAGTATTAGTTATTATAATTTTATTTTCTGAATTGCAGCCTTCATGTAATGAAAAATTCAAATTATTTTAATTTTCAAAATTGCAGGCATTAAAGATTATTTTTAGTTTTATTTTAATTATTTTTTTTTACATCTACACAACTTTATATTTGATATGAAGTTGGCATTAACAGCATATTAGAAATTTGATCCTTGCTGTAGTTGTTTTGGTTTATGGAGTGATTTTTGATTGGAGTGCTAAATTTTGGTGCTTTTTTTTACAACCAAAGTTGTTGAACTGAGTTCAGTGCCATGTTGTGTAAGAGTACAGAGTATTTGAAATATTTTTGAAACCTCAGTTCATTTTCAGCACCTAGTTTCCAATCTGTGTGTTAGTTTTATAACTATACCTATTTTTTGTTATTCGTTTTTTTTACTAATTGTGGTGATACGTAGAGTAGTGAATCATTGGGGACTTAATATTGGTGTCCTGAAGCCGTCTGATGGATATTCATTTAATCTTGAAATATTATTGGTGTGCTTAGTGATGCATGAGAACCCTTAATCGATAGATGTGTTTTATTGTGATTATAGATTCTAATTATTGGAGTAACCATTGGATATTGCATTTAAGTACTTAATTTAGGGTTGTTACAAGTCCAGAAAATCAGGGAAATGTCATGGGAATTCAATGACAATGTCAGGATATTTTGAAATACGAAGTTTTTCAAACTGAGTGTTAAGTATTCCATAATCACTCACATTTTCTTTACTGTATGGCTTAGTGAAATGCCGATTGTGCGTGTTTCTTAAAGTCAGGGAATAGAAATATACTTTTTAGGCATTTATCAGGAAAATATCAGGGATTTAAAAACGTCGATCTTGTAACAGCCCTGTTAACTTTTCAGTAACTCTAATTTAAAAGTTCTGCAAAGAAACCCTATCTGATTGAAATAACAGTTTGGCCATTGCTGCCATAAATGGGAGAAGCATCTACATTTTTATGAGCAGTGGAAATTGGGTATTTCATTTCAGGGTGGCGACTTGTTTCATATTTCTTGTGCACTGGCCTCTTGTACACAAGCTCTCCTCTCACAGAAATTCATGACATACCTGATCCCAACTTCATCAGTACCTCTACAAAGAATATACCCATTACACCAAATTCACCAGGACATCTTTGAGCAAAACTATTATTGATGATTGATAATCTGCACTGTTAGTTAAGTCAAACATTAATGGTAGCAAGAAACATTTTTATAAATTTTAAATGAGGATCGCTGATGGAAAATTCAAAGTTTCTTCGTCTATTTGATTTTATGGGACAAAGAATGTAAGAAACCCTTCAGATTTTCCAATGTGCAGCTGCAGCTTAGCCTATGACACAAGGGGGCAATTTTCTTAAAAACACCTTTAGGAAATGATGATGAAATCTTAACATAGGACTATCGACTATCAGCTCTTTCACACACAGAACTCGAATTTGAAAACAAATTAAAGTTCTTAAAAATCTCTCCCAACCGCTTCTTTTTGCAGGATACAACATTGAGGCTTGCTGCTGCATCGAAGCGGAAAGGGACGGCCTCCACACCAAATAGCGAATGAAGTTCAAGGATAAGAATGGCATTGGACAAAAAATGTGCAGCATGACGAATCAATAAAAAAAATTTCTAATAAGACCGTACAGTTAAATTACTAGCCCTCCCATCCCTTTTACATTAACAAAAAGTTATTACACAACCCCTTCCGATTCTGAATCCAGAGAGAAAGCCACTCTTCTCTTCGGTAACTTATGTGCCCCTCAATTTTTGGGGAAAATTTGAAAATTTTAAGTTTGTCTCAAAGTGATCAGGGATGGTCTTCTGAATATCATAAGACGCCTAAACCTAACGAGACGAAAGAAATGAGACAGTTTGAAACAGAGGAGTGGAAGCTCTACTTCTTTCGACAATATACTTAAATTTGACATTGCGATTGCTTCTCCCCAAATTGCAAATTTAATTTGAAATTTTCAGATTTGGTTCAAAAGGATCAGGAATAGTTTTTAAATACTTTTGAACATAACGAGGCGAAAAGAAAGAGTAGTAAAGGCACCTGAAAACAGTGGCATTTGTGAGAACTGTGGACTATTCTTCTTTGTGCTTGTACAGCAAATTTTTACATTTGAAGTCGCCCCCGCTCCCAACGCGATGCTATGAAACGAGGTTGCATTTTTTACATATCTAATTTGAATATATATATTATTTACTGACAGCCCAATAATAATTCTAAGCCTGGAAAACTTTGGATAACCTGGCTCAACCCCTGCATTTTTAAAAATCCCGGGTAACAAGTACGGCAGCGATCAACTGAGCATCAGGTCCTACCGAGTTGAACCGAGATTGGAGAGAAAACATTATTTTCTCCTAAAAAAAACGGGGAAGGCAGTACTCTATATCCTTTCCAATTTTTTAAATGAAAAAACACAGCGAGCGGCGAAATAAGTGTCCAGCGACACGCCACATGACAGGTACTAGCCAACCACGCAGAGAAGAAGGAGAAGAAGGTTCCAGTCTTCTTCCCGCTGTGAACACGCCGGATAAAATCCGATATCCGGCTGAAACGTAAACGTGATCCTCTTTCTGTTGTCATCTCTCAGTGGGCAAGATGGTGAGTGTTTTTCTTTAAGTTTAATCTGATCAATCTAAGTGATTTTTACTCAATCGCTCGTCAGAATGGTATTGTATAAAATTTTGTTAGTTTGCATTTTAGGATTTTCTCCGCAGTTCAGTCTGCTTTTTCACTTGCTTCTCTCTTTTCAACTGAACCTCTTGTCATGTCAACTGCATGACCAGAAGTGTTTTCGTTCGCGATATTATCGTCTTGCCATCTGTACCTCCTCTATTTCGATTTCTAACTTGATTTTTAACATACAATTATCCGTTCTTGTATTCAGTTACTGGATCCTAGCTGTCCAATTTTCTGTAATGGTATATAGCACAATCGACAGTTCCCTACACTTGTGTGTTCGCGAACTGGTAACTTGTGCAAAATTATTGCATTATGATGTTGGAGGCCCAGTGTTTATCATGTATTGAGTCTTGTATTATTAATGCTACATGCCAATCATCTCAATATTTGCAATGGTTGTCATATCTTATATCCATCCTTGTTGGTGTTTTGAGGTTAGTTAAGTAGTATCATGTCTGTTACAGTCGCTGGTTATCCCAGAGAAGTTTCAACATATTCTTCGAATACTTGGTACTAACATCGATGGCAAACGTAAGGTGATGTTTGCCATGACAGCCATTAAGGGTGTGGGTCGCCGATACGCAAATATCGTGCTGAAAAAGGCCGACATTGATTTGGACAAGCGCGCCGGAGAGTGTTCCGAAGAGGAGGTTAGTGTTTCTTAATGTGAACTCTTGAAGCTGTAAAAGTATATTTCGTTGCAAAATTAACTTCGGATTGGTTGCTTATTTCAGGTCGAGAAAATAGTTACCATTATGGCAAATCCTCGTCAATACAAAATCCCTGACTGGTTTCTCAACAGACAGAAGGACATTGTGGATGGCAAGTTTAATCAGCTCACCTCTTCCAACCTGGACAGTAAACTCCGTGATGATCTCGAAAGGCTCAAGAAAATTCGTGCCCACAGAGGCATGAGGCATTATTGGGGGTAAGGGTTTTTCAAGCTCTATGTGAAGAAATAGTGTTCTAACATTATTTGTATTTCGTCTCTTCCTTTTCTTTCTGTTAGTTCAGAATTTTTTCTTTCTGTAAGTTCAGAGTTTCAAAGCACTTGCTAATTCAAGGTTGTTACCCATTGGGAAAAACCTGAGAAAGTCAGGGAATTTTTGTGAAATCTCATCTGTATTTGTTGTTGAGATGTATCAAATTGGGTACGTGTCACTGCTCTGAAGTGTAAAGCTGAGATGGGAAAGTGTAACAGTGCTCTCCTTTGTTTTTCTGCGTTGTAAAGATAGTCTTCCAATCTCAAAATTCAGGCTTGTAAACCTGTAATTCGAGTAGATAAAATATGTTTCGTCAATGTGTATCAGCTTGCTAAAATTCGTTCATTATTAGTAAAATTCTGGAAATGTTAGGGACTTTATAAATTGTTGAAGCTTAGTGATTTTGTAATTGCAATGTCACTCTTATAAGATGTAGCTCAATTGTTGCAGTGTCATTAGTTCGTGTCACTGATGTGTAGGTAGCAATTAATGGAGTTCTGTGCTTCCTGATAATTTACAAAGAATTTTCTGCATTTTCTTTCAGCCTCCGAGTTAGAGGACAGCACACTAAAACAACAGGCCGACGAGGTAGGACCGTGGGAGTCTCCAAGAAGAAGTGAGGGCGTGGTAATCATATTCTTCTATCTGAAATAAAAGTCGTCACTTTCTTTTCAAATGGTATTCTTTTTCTCTTTCCCTCTCCTGAATGAAGCTTTTACTGTATTTGACTGGTAATGAGCTGCAAATTTTGTGGCAGAAAAATCAAACTATTTAATCGACACTCATTCTTACTGTGTGTTAATTTTGTATATCTTTCTTCACTCACAGAATTCTGTCGGTATTCATTGCTTGCAGTGTCTGAATGAAAGAGATTAAGACAATATAGCTTGATTTAAGTAGGCCCAGCTGTAATAACTTGCTTTTATTTGTTAAAAAAGACATGATTTTCACAACTACATGGAATTATATTGCATGTATTATGAACTTTCGTCATAGCTTCAAGAATTTTGTACCATGAGTTCTCAAGTACTCAATTTCGTAACTGCTTCAGCTATTTTAAAAACAGAACATTGTCAGTTTGGACATATCTTTATACCATGGTACAACAGGATGAAACTTCCTAAATGAGAAATTTTTAAAACTGGAAAAGTAATGCACATGGCTGTGAGGTGGTACTCATTGCTCTACACACTTGAAAAGTCATTTCTTAGTTTACTGTTAAATTGCTCTCCACCGGACTTAATATATGTACTATGCACTAAATTGGACTTACTCAAAACTAAATATGTCATTAAATAAGTAAGTTAAACTAAGAAATGACTTTTCAAGTGCGTAGAGCAGTTTCTTTGTAGAGCAATAAGTACCACCTCATTGCTGTAGCATATTTAGAAATTATCACAATCATCTTACGGGTGCTAATATGTATTAGTACAGAAGTGCCAGTAAGGTGACTTTTATGCTCCCAATGTGAACTCACTATGGCAATTGGATCATTCATATAGCACACATATGAAAAATATAAATACACCTTCCAGAATTTCTAGTGAAAAACTAAACATATATTTACAACTTCAATGCGAAATGATCTAAGATACTCTTGTTTAGAAGCACCCCTTGCTTTAATTTTACTATTTTGTATTGGTCTGTTGTCAATGAAGAGGAGTTAACTTTTTGCAAAATGAATTTGAGCAATTTTTAGAGAGACCAAATATTGTTAGTCTTTGTCACTTCTTAATGTTATAGTGTAACTATGTTTAATTTTGTTGGAAAATCTTAAAATTGGGTTTGTGATTCACGTTTTATGCACAATCGTCTGGATCTGGAATGGTCTAAGAATTTTTCCATGAAGTTAGGGATATTCATATAACTTGATCTGATTGGGAAGTTAGTATTTGTGTTCTGACCTGATTCACAATCGCCAAAAACTCAGCACTTCCTCTCTTAACAAAGTACAGATAGTCCAAAAAATCAAGGAGAAACAAGGATTAAATGTTTAAAAGTTATCATAATTTATTCGAACAAAAAATCGACTGTGTTCCTTTTCATTGACAATTCACCAACAAAATATAGCTTTTCATTTTATTTTTTTTAAAAGGGGGAAGGACCTCAAGAAGGGAGTATTTCTAGTCCCCAACCCTTCAATTGTTGCTCGATATTGCACTTATACAAAGCCAGTTCTCACACGAAAAAACATCCACTAAAGCATTACTGGAATACTTAGCAATCATTTACTTAAAAGTGACAGCTCAAGTTACCTTTTTTAAATTATTGTATCATAGAGAAAGAGGAAAATGTAGCACATCACATCTAAGACATACTTCTTACATCTTAAGATATATTGAACAATATCACAGCCCTGCAACAGTTAACAAGATGTTACTAAGATGGTCTCTACATTTTAAATGGAACCCTGTTTACTTCTATACAGAAATTCAGATGAGGCAGAGAAATGAACCTAGAATAACCCCTCATTAATTTTCTTTTAGCAGATAAGAGAGGCATGAAAAAAAGTAATTAAAATTGTCCTAAGTGCGTTCTAGTTGGCTGAAAGCCTAAATTGAATCAGGATTCTTATGACAAACTCACTGCGATATCAATACCACATATACATAGGTATGGCATTACATAGTAAATGAGAAGAGGGATAGCAGAATGATCATGGAAAAAATAAATACCCAATACAAGCCTTTCTATCAAGTTAAAGGATTCTAAATTCTGGTCAAATATATATAAAATGTTTAAAGTGTTAAAATTCAAGAGTCAGGAACCTCAAAACAAGAACAAAAGTACCTCATATATCCACAGCAGTATGTGCACATGAAAGACCATCTCAATTCGATTGTCAGAGAGAGTTTCTCAATACATTGCTGCAATGACCTCAGAAAAACTACAGATGATTCAGGGATGCCAAACCCCAAATCTAGCCATATTTCAATAGAAAGCTATGATAATTTTGCTTTCACCCTCAAATTAATAGAAAGATGTGATTGAAAGTTTCCTACAAGCCTCTCAAATGATTTGACATTTCCTGCCTCAACTCATGATAGAATGTATTCCATGGTTGGATGTAACCACTTTGTCCCATTTCACACATCACACAAACCAAGAAATGATACATAATAATGCACAGCCTCATTTTGATAACATATGAAATGGGATGTAAAGATAAGAAATAAATTCAACACCTAGACTACATAAAACGAAAACACGAACCAAATTCATAGCTACGAATTATTAGTGTTATAAATAAATTTGTTCCACCACGAATAGCAACACTGTTCACTGAGTTGTTTTGAAAAATTTAATAAATCCTTAAACTACCTATGGTAATGTTGTAAATTTTAAGCACGATTGATACAGACTCACTATTCTGAATTGTATATCAAATCACAAACATAGACTACTGTCACAATCAAGCCAATAGCAGAGCACATTATTACTATTATACATGACAACATATGTACTGTGTATATGTCAAACATTGAAGAGATAAATCAGAGATAAACGTTTCCTTCGTAAGAGGAATGCAACTCCATTCTAGTACAATACATTTGATTATGTTCTACCACTGAAAGCCAGCAGCCAGGCAACAAAAGATTCTGTGAAACTATTTTTATCCTGTGCATATTTCATTATTTGTACATTTATGAAGAATATATAGTTCAAATTCACGCAGGAAAACTTCCAAAACTTCTAAGAGAAGGAGATACACCATAATATTTTAGAAAAACAAACAAACAAAAGGCTTAAGACAATAAAATCACAGGATATCATCATGGCTAGAAACTGATATAATTTCACAACAAATGCTGGCTTGGCTGTAGGAGTAGGAAAGAGAAAAAGATAAGGCATCATAGTAGTCACGAATTAAGAATAGACTGAGATAAATATAGAAAAATAAATTAACACCATCCTGCAAGAAAAGAGTGGGTCTGATCCATTATAAATCTGGAGGTTTTTAGAGGAAGTCCTTCACTCAAGAATTATTAGCAATCTTTGAACACTGCCTTATTTACCCACCCAATCAAATTATTTCAAAATACTCAAAAAGAAAAAAAAAAGGCGAATGTTGATGCGTGCACACCAAATCAGATGAATTCCTCAAAATTATCACATCTGGGAATTCTTCGTGTAGCTTCTTTCCTTTTCACAGCCAGATTCATCCCCCTTCCATCTCTCTGAAAGGAAAAGAGAAAATATTGATTTCCACATGCAAGAGAATAGATGTTTCATTTATTTGTATAAGACCTTAAGAGACGGCTGTGCATGGAGCTTACCTGTCATTGAGATGCTTCAGTGACGCCCATATCTGGCAGACTGCTGGCGCTGCTCCCACTAAGAGGACCAGCAGGCACACACGGCAGTGACACAGCTTCAGTCTCTGGAACGTCAGACAGATTGACCATAATTAAGAAAGTGCGCAGTTCTCAGTAAAGATCAACTTTTAAAATGTTGCCATGACTGAACACAATCAAAATAAAAGCCTTCAGTAATTATGAGAGGAGCATTTATGGAACAGAAATTTTATGCAGTGCATTTTCATATTAAGCTGGTAAGTGTTGCATACCATTGGTTAAGTTCATTTCCACTTTTTTCAGCTCTTCCGCATGTTGCTGATGAGGATCCAGCTGTAGTTGCTGAAGTTGTTGTTGCTGACGTTCCTTATGACGGAAACTACTCTTTGACATCAAACTATCTTCCTGCAGGGCTCGTACTTTAACGCGGTAAAATTTGGTACCCTTCGGTACACGATAACGATTCTCGGACTGTAGCAAAAAATTAATAAACAATAAATATAACACAGTAATGGGGCGACATCACCTATGTGACTGTGCAGTTAATTGCTGTGTCTCACCTTCCTGGCATGACAGTACTCTTTCTCAAGAACCTCAGCAGTGCTGTACATTCTCCTTTTCCCTCCTTCTAAAATTAAAAGACGAAAGTACATTACACTGTGTCTAATAAACATTAACAGTTATAAACTGATAGAATAAATCAATCAGCCAACCTGCTTGAAGAGATAATCCAAGTGATTCAAGTGAATCCGAGTGAACAAAAAAGAGAGTGCTCGATTCTTGTAGAATGACATAATTCTGGTGAGTATCATTCCATACCACAAGAACTGCATCGCCAGGAATACACCTGAAGGAGGCAGGAATTTACAGTTACTGAGAAGGATTAAGAGTTAAAACCCAACAGATATTTTTAAAAGCATACTTACGTAATAATGCTAATTTTGCCTTGCTGAAGGAGACTATTGGCACTGCATGTCAAATTCTTTTTCAGACTGAGCGGTTCTGGACTTGTGGCAGCATCCCGGCTACTGACATTTTCACCTCTATTTGACAGACAAAAGAGGCGTTAGGAACTTTCACCATTCATCATCATACAAACTTACAAGGGGTGAACATTAAAGTTTGAATATACTTACAAACCAACAACAGCAACAGAAGTACCCATAGGAGTAACTTGGCTCCTGGTGGCTGCTAACTCACTTTCCAATTGATCAATTCGGTCCAAAAGTTGCCACAGATACCCACTACTGTCAGGGTCCCTGAAATACAAATTAGTGAAAACTAGAAGATTGTAGAACTTTTAAGTAAGATTAATATTTACAACATTTTTTATGTACCCTGATGAGCCTCCCGCTTCATCTGTAATTCTGCGAATAGTCTCTTTATGCTTTTGACACTCCTCTTTCAACGCTCCTTCTCTCGAACGAAGAACCTCCAGCTGGCGCTCCTTCTCTCCAACAACCCTTCTCATAGCCTCGTTAAACCAAACCTAACAGCATAAGAAAATCAATTTGAGATAAAATAAGAAAAAGAGTGAGGTTTCAATAGTACTGATAAGGAAATTATCACAATCACAGGAAGAAGCACCTGTTTCTCTGCCTCCATTTTGAGCCTGATGTTTCTTAATTCTTGGTGTAATTTGGACTCCCACTCTCCTTGTAGCCTCATTTCAGTTTCCTGCACAGCTGCCTGAACAGCAGCTTGCTTCTCTCGCACTATAGCTTCCAAATCCAAGTCAGATTTGGGATTTCGATTACACTGTAAAAACAAAGTAGGCTCTTAAAGCATCTATCTTTTGATAATACAGCACTTCCAAATTTCAGCGCACATACAATGCAAACTACAATACCTCAACTTTTTCTAGACTGCTATCACTTGGAGATCGTTCCATTGAAGTACAAGCCATGAGCCGAAAGCGAGAACGCAATCCCTCTAATTGAGAATGATGATCCCGAGACAATTGATCTGACATCTCTTTTACAGCTCTAGCCTTTTCTGCTTCAGATTCCTCCTGCAGTTGCTTTATTCGCAGTTGATGCATATGCTAAAGAAAAAAAGAGTTGCCACTGACAGATCACAATGTTAGACCAAAACAAAAGAATACGAGAATATTATTTACCTCAAGAGCTGCTTTCTGTTCCTCCAAGGCTTGATTCAAGTCTTCAACAGTACCCTGGCTAATACTATCTAGGCGTCTCTGTAATTCCTCATAATGTGCTCGATCTTTTTCTAACTCTTCTAAACGTCTTTCCAGCTCTGCACACCTCAACTGTTCAGAAGTACTGCCATCATTTTCAGTTTCATCCAAACAACGTTGAAGGTGTTCTGCTTGGGCTCGCTGTTCCTCTTCAATTTTTAAGCGTTGGCGTAGAGATGCTTCTAGCTGTTCCACAGTGGCAGTTCGCTGCTCTACAGACTGTAAAAGACATCAGCCATCAGTAACAACAAAGCAATGCCTTTTTTAAAAAAAATTCTGTAGTAATGAAACAAATCTGTATTATTTCTATCTACTTTAGAGGTAGTTCTGAGAGCAGAATAATGTGTATTGCATTACATCCTACATGCACAACCAGCTTGAAAATATTACATCAAAATACCAATTCTTCTCTGTTCAGTTGGTTTAAAAGTCAATCACTTACCTGAGTCAAGTTTCTAATAATTTCATCTTTAGCTGATAATGCCCTTCTCTCCCTTTCAAGTTCAACTTTCAGATCTAGGTCATTAACAGCAGATCGAGCTTCATTTGCTGTAGAAATCAGTTGTTCCCAGGCTTCTTTGAATGCATCCAGCAACTTCAAAAAGTCATCTCTTTCTCCTGCAACTTGGCCACGAATCTGGCCTAATTCAGCTCGTAACTTTTCTGTAGCAGCCAGTGCAACACGCTCAACAGAACTTAATTGAGCCTTCACTCGTTCCACTTGCAACTGAGCGTTGCCCAAATTGTCCTGAAATGGCCAAGACTTCTATAAATCACATACCAAAAACAAAAAAATAAAAAGTGATCATGTATAATTTCATAAGAAAACAAATCGGTATCATGCCAAAAAGCATGAGCCAACAAATTCAGGTCACATATAGCAATAACAAAAAAAATAATTCAAAACCAGAGTAGCTGGACTTGTGTGAAACAATAAAGCCTGCAACGTAAACATAAAATAATCTGCTCAAAAACAGCATATTGAACAGAAAAAGGAGAAAGATAAGGGAAGTAAATTATGACTGAAACATGCATGAGGGTTGAGTGACACAGTGGGTATGATACTTATTTACATGACTTTTATGAAGGTAAACTATGACTGATACATGCATGACTGAAGTGACACAGTGTGATGATGATACTTGTCTACATGTATCCTATGAAAAAGCACACCTAATGGAGATTCAAAAACCAAGAAAGTACATTAAAACTTGATGTTTCAATCTTCTCCATAAGCGGCAAAGTAAAAATACAAACAAATTGAAAATATAATTTTTCTCTAAAAATTGGAAAGATAAATAAATACATATGCAAGTGCAGTAGCAACCAATTGGGAATTTAGAGTGCTCGCCACATGAATACCTGTAAAAGCCGCACAAGAGTCTGAGAATCCGGAATGTGCTTTTCCATATCTGGGACAGGATGACTCCTCAAGCTGTTACTTTCCGTAAAACTGGATGGCATTGATTCATCCATGTAAAATTCGGTGCCTGTAAATTCAGCAGCTGTCTGCTGCTGGCCATGTGGCTGAATTGGCGATGATAGAAGAGGAGAGGTGCACTGAGCAGCAGCATCATTTCGAGGGTCAACAACAGAATAGGGAAGCAGTCCATGAAACCTCTGCCCACGGAAGGGCCAAGACTGATCAACAATCAATGAGGAATTAGCAGATGCCGATGAGATACACTGGATTCCAATATCAGTAGCGGGGGAGGAGGACAGCTCACACTGAGACCCAATGGTAATGAGACGAGGGAAAGGGGAGGCACAGGAGTCAAGCGATGACACCTGAGTAGCCACATCAGATGTGCCGTGGGAAAGAGTAGAGGAAGTACGAAGACAACTTCCAATGAGTGTGTCACATTGTATTCCGGAGTCTGTGGCAGGGAAGAGGGATGAGCTGGTTGATGGTGTATGCACATCACTTGGGCTTTCACTCAAAACTGATGCATCTGTTTCTCCGTCAAATTGAACCCCAACTTCCACATGTGCGCCATTGTTCACATCACACACATCTCTATCCATAGACATTGAGAAGCTATCTCCCGAACGACCACTGAACCGCGACTGCAGAGGTATTCGGCGACCATCACACTGTATGGCAATATCCTGACAGCAAACACTTTGCACACCAACCTCCGAGGTAGTTGCTGCAGTTGCAGTGGATATTGCGGCGGCGCGACCCACATCTACAGGGCTCTGTCCCACTTTCTCAAACTCCTCTGTATCAGTTTCAGACTCAAAACCCCTGCAAGACAGAACAGAATAGAACAGAGTGTGAGAAGTTAAGCAAGCAAACAAGATTGATGATTGACTAAGATGAAGGTTAAAAATGAAAACATTATTGGTAATACATAAAACATACCTGTCATCTTTCAAAGGCAATGAGCTAGGGCTAATGATGGCACTTCCAGTAACTGGATTGGTAACTTGTTTTGAGGTTTGCTCACTTTGCTTTTCAGATTGTAAATCTGATAGAGTGCGGCCCAGACTTGCTGATGTTACTGCATTCACCTTAAGAAAAGAACAGAAAAAATGTGATTCGAAATGAACACTGATGGATACAGGGTCATTGCTTTCTAAAACCATTTCACTTGTAGATTCACTTACTAAACATTCCTCTATAACTGCATTCACTTTATCACCAGATTTTAGAGTTTTAGATATTGATCTGGTAAACAGATCAGCAAGTTGGCTGATTTCAGGGACAATTAAAGATGTTGCCAGATTTGGGACCTCAGTCTTTAATTTATCCACATCATCTTTGCTTAGCTGCAGAAAGGTAAGACAATGTTGTAAATGAGTATCAGAAATATAATAAAGTACTCTACCAAGTGAGGAATAACTATAATAATAACCTTTGGTAACAGGGTGTCAAATGGTGAGGGAGCTTGGGTGGCAAATGGAGGGGGACAATCCTCCATGCCTGGAAAGAGCATGTTGAGAAAGTGGCCCTCAAAACGAGACTGAAAATCTCGCCTCCTCGATACTTCTTCAGAATGCACTGCTTGCAACTGAGACGCTAACTCTCCAGCCCAAGCCAGAAATGCTTGTGAGAAGGTACGCCTGCGCACTACTTCTCCTACAGCACATACATACATCTGAGGAGCCATTTGAATCTGACGAACAACTTCCAGATGTCTTCGTAGCCTCTTCAGGTTTTCATGGTAAATCATCAACTTGCTGTCTACATCACACATTCGATTCTCAACATAAATTATCCATCTGAAAAAATAAATGATTTCTTTCTAAATTTCAAATTTGATTTATAAGTGAAAATACTAAAACTCGTTTTTACAAATTACAACTGTAAGAACAACATATATACCTTAATCTGTGATAGAGATTGACAGACAGTTCTTCTTTGGCTAGATTACAACGTTTTCTTATCTCCCTTAACCTAGTGTGATTCTGTGACATTACATGCAACTGACGACGGTGGGATGCACATAAATCAGGAAGAATTGATGCATCTCCAAGATTATTGGCACGAACTTGATTCTGCTGAAAAGCCTGAAGAGAAAGATATGAGTCAGTTTTCCTACGCAATTTCAAAAGAGCTCTAAGGCTTGTATCACAATTAAGACATGTTTCTTACTGTGGCAAGATCAGATTGCTCTTGCACAATCCTTCTGCTCTCAAACATAAGTTGCTCAAGACCGTACAAGCGCTCTTCAAGGCCCTTGATTTCTTTCATATCCAACTTAGTAGCTGCTTCCAATGCACTTTGAACCTCCGCTCTGAGAGCCTCCAAGACCCGGTCATCCAGCTGTAAGGAAGATAACTTGTTTAGAACAGCAAAACATGAGGAGGGTGCATTGATATTGACTCACATAGAGAGTGGACTTACTTGCTCTAGCCCTCGAGCACACTGCTCTACCATTTGCTCCAAAGTGCTCTGATTGTCTTTGGTTGAAATCCACTGTAGAAGCGTAACCGCTTTTTCCTGCCGCTGCCTCTGCCAGTCCTCAGCACTACTATTACTTTTCTTAGACACAGCCATTGGTTCATTTTCATCAATGGTCGCTGCAGTTGACATACCCGAAGAAGAATTTTCAGGTATTACCTCTGCAATGTGCTCATCTTTTGACTTTGACTCATATCCCTCCATACTCTCGACAGTATTAGTAGCTAGGAGGCCCGGAAGAATTGGAATTTTTGAAAGAGTATTTACAACATCATTGAAACTGAAACATATAAAAGACTGTTAAATAAATAGCACAATCTCACTAAAAACATAAAATTACAAACAACACTTTTTACACACTTTTGTAAGAGGTGAATATATTGACTTCTGGATTCAAGGTGCTGCTGGTAGCTCTGCTCAAATAAGTCAGCACGATTACGGAACACTGAGACACTGTCTTCTAAATTGGCAACAACTGCTGCCCAACCTTTAAAAGAATCGCGCGTTGTGTTAATACACTTGAGAGTTACAAATATGAAGCATCTAGAAAGAAATAAACAGAAGAAATACCTTGCTGCTGCAGGTGCTGGTCATGAACAAGCCGTTCACATATACGTGTCTGATCGCGGGCAAGCTCACAAAATTGTTGAGCAAGTTGAGCTCGTACCATCACAGTGTTGTAAGATGCAGGCATGGTGAGAGAAGCATCCACCTGCTCTTTGAGATCCATGTCTACAAATGAGATATATAAAAATTGAACAAATAAAAATAGAACAGCCAAATCTCAGATGAGCATAAGTGAGTCCAAAGAGAATTAACCTCTCACCTGATCCGTAATCTATGCTAGGTGGGGGCGGACTGACATTCTCAAGAGAACACTTGCTGAAGAGAAAGATAGGATTTGTGTCTGTGCCAGCAGAATATGAGCATACTCTTGCTGACGGCTCAAGGCTCTCACCTCCACTAACTAAGAGTACTTGTTTCTCAGGTGGAATTCGACAAGCTCTCTCAACAACTTCCTTTAAATGAGCAACACTAAAAGACCATAGAAGATAAAAGTGTTATTCAAAAGTCCAACCACTGTCTACAAAATATTGCAAGCAATGCAGATAGTACACATGTCTTTTTTTTTTTACCTTTCTAATGCAAGATTCATCTCAAAGGTCATCATTGTTCCAGTGTCTACATGGAAAATGTACAACATCTTGCCTAGTTTTATCTCCCGAAGGAGACTTGTCAGAAAATGAACATCAGAAGTAAGAAGAAGTGTTGGCACACACCAAGGTGCAGTGCCGTCCTGCAATCAAATAAAACAAGAGAATTAACAAATGGCTAAAAATTATGACACTTGGTTTCCCTTTTCTTTTCTTTCTGAACTTTGTAGAAAGTTGTACTTTTGTAAAGAAATTAAAATAACTCTTGGGATAGGTACTACCTAATTTTTATAATAAGTTCAGAAAGTTCTGCTAATTTGGAAAAAATCTATGATCCCTGATGCATGTAAATTAGGCTAAAAAAAATTGTTTTTGCCACATGCTTCAGTTAGCTATGGCGGGTCCATCCAACACACAGGACATGCTGTCTAGAAGCGAGTGCAAGTGAAATTGCCTGAGCCCCAAAAATTTATTCAAATCAATTGAAATTAAATTAGTGAGACAGAAGGATCGCAGACAGCCAGACAGCAAAGTGTTGTTTAATAAGTAAACCAAACATGATGGCATGGAATATAGCTTTACCACTGGCGACATGTCACCAAAAAAAATATATTCTCACATCACACGAGATTCGAACCGTGAAACCTATTTCTTGTTAGTCAAGACTGAAGGGAATGTTGAAACGTGCTTTAATTCCAAATAAAATAAACAAAACATTGAAAACAAGTGGTCAAGTCGATGAACCGCCCCTATTCTGCCTACAGTAAAATACTCGGTACTCCAGGTATCAAAGCACACGGCAAGCTTTTTGTTTTGATCACGATACTGCATCGATCAGCAACAAATGACGGGAGGAGTTCAGGTCGTTGATCTATACCAAACATGGGACTGAGCGCACGATCACTCTCGACATAAAAAGAAAAGTAGAGTACGAACCGAGCTTTTTTCCTCCGAAATCTAATGAGAAAGGAGCGAGGGGCAAAGGATTTGATCACAATTTTTCACTCCGATTACGCATCCGCGACCCCCCTGGAGCGGAGCAGCCGTCTGCCGCAGCCGTCACAACAAACTCGCACGAACTCGCACCAGCTGCACGGCTACCAACCGCGGCACCAAGCACGGAAAAGAAAGCTTCCTATTCACTCATTCAGTTTGGAGTTGTTTTGAACATCACTACTAAGTAGCATCGCAGAGCGAATCCGCAGTCAACACGAACGCAAGGCCCATTCGAAGTAGCATGGGATAAGAGCAGAACGCCGAACACAAATTACGGGAGCCCTCTGCAGTTGGTCAAACTGCCTCTGCTACTTCACCAAAAGGAAACCACATTTAAATATGTAAACAAAAAATATAAACTGTTTGAAGAGCAAAAAATACTGCAAAAGATCCAAAGAAATTAAACTAGAGCAAAAAATCTGCCATTTCTGAAAATACTTAAATAATGTATGACTATGGATGATAACTTTTACTGGAGCTACATTCAACAGACTGTTCATGTTCAAATGACTCGTTTTCATTTTTCCATGAAAATAAGTAATTACTACACAAAGCAGAATGTCTCATGATACTTTGAAAATATTCACTTTAAATTTGTTGTTCTAATGAATTGTCATATCAGATTTCTTACAAAAAAAATTATGCAGAAATTCCATTTGGTATAATCATCTTCATTGTCTTTAGAAAAAAAAAAACACCTA
>CABIKL010000465.1:0-22418 GCA_902196195.1 Aptinothrips rufus
GGGATTTAACTCTATAAGTTTTTTACTTTTCCACTGTCATTAAATTGCAGCTTGTGTGCCACAGTGATGTGAATTAGCTAATGGTGCTTCAACTGATCTCATTTATGTGTCCCATTGCAGTACTTGAAGTTGCATCTGCTCAGTGAGGTTGGCCTGATGTGGCTGTAGTATCATTCAGGATCGGCTGCCTTGAATCTTGTACTTTGTGAGCCATTTAGTGGCACTTTTCCTGTTACAATGACGGAAGTTCACACCAACCATGTAATGGGTGGCATCACCATGAATAATCAGGGTAAAGTGTAAGTATGCTTTTTGATGTTTTTTTTAATGAATATCTGCATATGATTATATTAGAAGCCAAGCCAGATTTCGCCTTCTTCTATCATGCTTATTGCTTGTATTCAGGGATCTGGATGATGGGATCGGCTGGAAATCAAAGCTGAAGCTTCCCCCCAAGGACCAGAGAATCCAGACAAGTGTAAGCAATTTCATAAATCTTTCATTGCTTTGAACTTCAGAGGTGCTTTGTATGATGACATTATGTTTGGATTCCCCTTCATTCTCTTATGAATGAAAAATGTGCTCTGACATTGCGCTGTAGTCTTTATTTTGTTAGTCATTTCTGCTGAATGTGACTTCATTCATAGATTGTGTCTTGTCATGTTCTTGGCAGTTTTTAAACTATACATAGCATGGAAGGAAATGTTCAGAGTGTAACCTTCATCCCTCGCCCATCTGATTTTTTTTGATTTTTTTTTTTATATTTCAGGATGTTACAGACACTCGAGGTAATGAGTTTGAAGAGTTCTGCTTAAAACGAGAACTTCTAATGGGAATTTTTGAGAAAGGATGGGAAAAGCCCTCACCTATTCAGGAGGCCAGTATCCCTATTGCACTCTCTGGCAAGGATGTTTTAGCTCGGGCAAAGAATGGAACAGGAAAGACAGGTGCTTATTCAATCCCAGTCCTTGAACAAGTCGACCCAAAGAAGGATTATATTCAAGGTTAGTGATGTGTAGCTTGCGGTTGGCCTGTTACTTGCACTTCAACTGTTAAACCGTATAGTCTGAATTCATTATTGTATCATCTTTTTCCTTGGTAATAAACAACTCTTTGCCCTACAGCTCTGGTCATAGTACCAACACGAGAATTGGCCCTGCAGACTAGTCAGATTTGCATTGAATTGGCAAAGCACATGGATATCAAAGTCATGGTTACAACAGGAGGTACAAACCTGCGAGATGACATCATGAGAATCTATCAGAAGGGTAAGAATTCATTGCTTTTATGTGTTTCTGTGTCAATTCGGTGTCGTGTATGATCAAAATTCTTTGGTTCTTTGCAGTTCATGTCGTCATTGCTACACCTGGAAGAATTTTAGACCTCATGGACAAGAATGTGGCTAACATGGACAACTGCAGAATTCTAGTCCTAGATGAGGCTGATAAGCTGCTGTCACAAGATTTTAAAGGAATGTTGGATCATGTCATTTCTCGATTACCAAGAGAGAGACAGATATTACTGTATTCAGCCACTTTCCCATTGACAGTTAAACAGTTCATGGAAAAGCATTTGAAAGAACCATATGAAATTAACTTGATGGAAGAACTGACCCTCAAAGGCGTGACTCAGTACTACGCTTTTGTACAAGAACGACAGAAAGTGCATTGCTTGAACACATTGTTCTCGAAGGTAATTAATCCTCACTATTGATTAGTTATCTCTTGTTTTGGTGTATATGTAACTTACATTTTTCTGTGCAGCTTCAAATCAACCAGAGCATTATTTTCTGCAACTCAACCCAACGAGTGGAACTTCTAGCTAAGAAGATTACTGAACTGGGATACTGTTGTTATTACATACACGCTAAGATGGCTCAAGCCCATCGAAACAGAGTATTCCATGATTTCAGAAATGGACTTTGCAGAAATCTTGTGTGCTCAGGTAAGATCTTTTGCTTAGTTCTGTTTCTTTTACTTGCTGCACAGAGACACATTTCAGGTGATAATTTGGACATGTGTTTTTAATTTCCCGGCTTTACAGATCTCTTCACTCGAGGTATTGATGTTCAAGCTGTGAATGTTGTTATAAACTTTGACTTCCCCAAGATGGCGGAAACATACCTTCATCGTATTGGTCGCTCAGGACGGTTTGGCCATCTTGGTATTGCTATCAATCTTATTACTTTTGATGATCGATTTTCCCTGCATCGCATTGAGCAAGAGTTGGGCACAGAGATCAAACCCATTCCAAAGGTAATTTACTCGCATTTTGACACCTTAAGCTGTCTTTGCTATCTTATCTGTATCTAATTGCTTGTTCCTATTTGTTCAGGTTATTGATCCTGCACTGTATGTTGCGAAACATCTTGATGATTCTCAGGCTATTGAAGACTCTAATAATGTGAGTAAGTGAGTTGTCAGGGAACACATCTGATAAGCTCTCGGGCATGTGTTCTTCCACCAATGAACTTTTTATTTAAATTAATAGGGACAGTTAAGTGACTTGTTTATTTTCTTTCCAAGCATAATGTAAATACTGTCAAAACAATTCATTGATTATATAAATCACCTTGTTACTCTGCGAGCTATTGTTTTTGTAGCTGTGCTAATAATGGTCAGTTGAAGAGGCTTCATTTGGTTTGGGAGGTGTTGTATTGTATCGAAACACTTCAACTCCCCTATTGGTGAATTAAAATGTTTTGTTTATTAGATTTTTATACAATTTGTATAGTGAACAATGCCACTTAAATTGGCTCTATGCGATAGTCGGAATTGGAATATTTGCACAGCTCTATGAAAGTAACATTTTACATTAGCAACTACCTGTGATAATGTTAAACAATGTTAACTTATTTGGCTCTAATGTTTGGTTAATTGACTGAAAAATATGAAATTTCAGAATATCGCCTCATGAAGTTGTGAGAGAATAGTATTGTCAAATTATTTTTATAACCAGGTAGGGGGAATGAGGGCAGCTTTGTGGATTTAGACTGAATGGGATCAGGCTTATTGTGGACTACTTGTAACACATATTCTGATGTATGTTCACATATTCCATCATGGATCCCCTCAGACATCAGTATTGCTTGTTATCTTTGTATTATGTGCGTTCCTTTCCGCCTGGAATGTTGCATTCAGTCTGAAGTCTGAATTGCTGCTCTTAGTCCTTCTGGTGCACTCTCTACCGTACTTTAGAGCAATATGTGGTGCGGTTTGCCTGTAAAAAAAAAAGGACTAAGGTTCTTGTTGATCTGTAAATGTGTAAATTTGAATTTGCTCATACCACAGGACAGAGTATATCATGAGCTGTAACTACAGTGGGTATGAGGTGTGATGTGTATCTTTTCGTTTTTCTTAATTCTTTTATCCACCCTTCCCTCTTTAAAAAAAATTTCTTGTTCCCCTTTTTTTGTGTGTGGAGAAAGTGACTCCTGTAAATTTGAGTGAGAACAATGAGTGTATGATTGTACATAGTGAAATGTTGAAGAGCCTGTAGTAGGGTTTAATGTCAGATGAATTGTCTAATTCATTGTTGATGTTTAGTTATTGTTATCTGTCAATGTGGAGTCTTTGGCAGTCTGTAAAGTTCTTGCTGTGATTATGGGGATCCATCTAGTCAGAGGCTAGCCACAGCCGATCATGATCAACATGCCTTTGACATTTGAAGTATTTGTGGCTTTTTGTACAGTCTGAAACAACTTGACTGTTTCCTGCATAATTTTAAGCAATAATATTTGGTTGGTGCAGATGAGTCCTAAATTTAATGGACACAATTTTTCCATCATGCTCACTGGAGAAGAGCAATCAATAACTTGCTCTAGGGAGATGAGCATCTATCTATGTTGTGTGTCAACAAACACAAGTCCTATCATTTCACTCCTGGTTGTATCTGTCTAGTACTTGTGCTTGTTGATAACACCACATAAATTATGAGGAATACTACTCCCTTAAGCTTCACTCCCCATATTTGGC
Source organism: Aptinothrips rufus (assembly GCA_902196195.1). Taxonomy (NCBI): domain Eukaryota; kingdom Metazoa; phylum Arthropoda; class Insecta; order Thysanoptera; family Thripidae; genus Aptinothrips; species Aptinothrips rufus. The sequence goes on from CABIKL010000465.1 coordinate 3,975, forward strand.
TGATAACCTTGAAAAGAAGCTTTGTATTCCTCACTAGGAAGGATTAACTGAGAACTGTTCAATTTGGCTTCAAATCTTCAGCACCTTTGATTCATATTGTAATTTTGGCATTGGTAGTGAAGAGCAATCAAACCATATTTTAAATTTTGTGAATGGACTTAAGGCAGCTGAAGATTTATTCTGGTGAAAGTTCAGTGTTTGTGATTGTTCAAATCTAGGAATTTAAAATTGTTGATGTGAACAGTAGGCAGGTTTGCCACTCTAAATTCATTTGGTTTCAGTGTTCACACATGTTAAAATTTAATTCTTCTCAGAGGTAATTAATCCTTTTTGTTCTTTTCTTTAAGCTGAGAATATTATTTAATTTTTTTTGTCTTTGAGTTTGTATTTTGCACTTCCTTGTGAAAAAGTTGCATGTTTCCTTTGGCTAAATATAAAAAAGCTCTTCACTCAAGTATGTCTTCTGTTTATTTTCAAAGCAAACTCTTCACCTAAAATCCACCAGTACTGCAGTATTACAGTCTATAGAAAGAATTGTGCCAGAAATGTGACCTGTACAGCAGACTAGGATCTCTTAAATGATTTTTCAACAACCGTGGAAATTGAAATACATTTATAAAATTTGAAAGCAATAAATTTCCAATATACAAATTTGAAAACAAGGGTCCATTAGCGAAATAAGGCAATACAAGCTCATGTACATTTTAGTAAATCAAGAACTGCAACCTTATTGAAGTTCCTGCCCTAAGAGGGAGAGCTGAAATAAAGGTTCAAATTAAAATTCTTCAACAGAAAAAAATTATTCTGTACATGTAGAATCAAACTAGTAATGCTTACCTGCTTCAAAAATTGTTTTGCATTATTTAAAGTCGATGAGCCATATATGATTCTCTTAGTTGGTCCTCCAGCACCAGTTTTGCTCTAAGAAGCGAATAGTTGATGTATGAAAAATTATTTCAGAGTCATATAAATACTGTATCAGAGTTCTTTAAATGAAAGACAACTTACCTTGGTATAGTCGACTAAATTCTGATATTCTATGTAATTCCCACCTCCCACGACAAATACTATTGCTTCCTGGAAAGTGGTGCGACTGCGGGGTACTTGTGAAGAGTCACCAACTCTTAGCTGCTTTGGATCGAAGTAACGGTAGTCGTCCGTTTCTTGTGAACCCTTGAGCTCCATCAGCTCATCAACAATTCTTGTTACTGGCAAATTCTGAGGAAACACTTGCATTCAGAGAAAGGATCGATTTGATTTTCACTGCAGGACCAAATGAGAAGAGAAATGGGGAATACTTGCATGTCTTTTCACAACCAGATTCTTAACACCTTCCATCACAAAGGATGATCCTTGAGAAACAAGCTTTGAAAACATGCTCACAGTCTTTGTGCCACCTCCAACATATTGGTTCGATGTCGCTGCCATCTTAGCGTAAGCCCTGATTGAAGAATTCCAAGAGGATGGGAATGTTAAAACGTGATTCAAGGGAAAGAACGACAGCATATTTCTTCCATAACATGAATTTTTGGATGTAAAATGAACATTTAAAGCAAATACAGAACTGAGACTCACTTCCATCGCTTAATATAGGAAAGTGGATTGAGGTCACAACCAGCATTCTGCAAAGCAGCAGCATATCTATCCAATTCTACCTGTGGAAACAACAATTACTTGCAAACATACTTGTAAAGAATATACTCTCCAAACTCAATATGTCTTCAAATTTGCATTCTGGAAGGAAATGTGTTTGTTGCTCACCTCTGTCATAGAATTACAGCAAATATAGTGAATAATGAATAGCCTCATTTTATCATCAGGGGTAATTCCAGCATCGGAGTCAGCAATCAATTCCAACAAGTTACGATCCAATGCTGCTTTGCTCATGATCTTCTCCTCCAGTTCGAATAATGTATCCAGCCTTCTAGTCTTAATAGCATTAAGAATGCCTAGCAAAAAAAAAAAAATGAAGAAAAACAAATACAATTCTTTTTAAATATGAAAATAAATGTAAGATAGAAGACTGCTATAGTCTTTTCTACCTGTTGCTATTGTAGTATGCATATCAATTAGGCGCTTCTTTTCAAGAAGCTGAGGCAATGAGTTGACAGCACTTGTAAGTTTGGCTGTATTATCAGATACCATTGCCATGGCTGCATCACTGTCATTATCAATTCCCTGGATGAAATTTAAAAGATTGAATATTGCTTCAAATGGGGGAAACTTGAAAAAACAAATTTCAAACACGCTAAATACCATAGATGCTTTGAGCTTTTTAACTTCCACTTCTGATGAGCGGTACTCTTCCAGCTCTTCCTGAATAGCCTCTGCAACAGTGGGAAATGGGCTGTAAGAGAAAACATGAATGAGATTTAATATGTGCTTAGTAAAAAGGAGTTAAAATAGGCCATGCATAAACTATAATGTTTCAAAGCAATAAAAAAGTTTTCTGACCTTCCCTTGTGAGTCATCCAGAACTTGTCCTTTGAATCAAGGTCACAGGCACGTGTTTTTGCTTTAGCTCCACCAGCTGGGGACCTGCCAGCATTCTCCTCAACAACAACTCTATTCAATGCAAGATCAAGAACATCATGAGCCAGGGCTTGGTAAGTCCAGGTGTGATGAAGAGGTGTAGCCATATCCACGTTGCGATCTAAAATAATCAGGAGTGGTCTCTGAAAACTGACACAGAGCATTGTAAATATGACATACTATATTTTATATACAAACAGACATTAACTCACTGGGGATTATTCTTACCTATAGTGCCCTGCTTGTGAAGCATCCATCATGAAGAGACTATTACGAGTATCTCTGAGATTCTCCCGTAGCTTTTTGTCTAGTTTTTCAGCAACCATCTCGGCTGCATTTCCTCTAGGGCTACGTAAAATTGGTACGGTACCTGAATACGAAGCAGTACCCAAAAGAGCAAAAACATATTTAATAGCATCTATGTGTATCCAAAATTTCTTTTACTGCAGCTTATACATACCTAGAGTCGCAAAGACTGAAAATAAGCTATCCACGATTGTGTCCATGATTGATTCCATCTCTGAGTCTTTGATTTCTCCTCGGTTCATAGCTGCAATTTAATCAAATAGGGACAAAGACTGAAACTTAATATGGAACATTATATATTTGCACTTTATACTTAAGAAGTGACAAAACAGGTTGCAAGAACTATCTCTTTCCTTAGTACAAAAAAAACTGCAACAATACATTAACTTACCATAGTATGATATGGAGTCACTGTTTTGATGCCTAAGAATGAACATATCGTCTTCCAGAGAAATGAAATTCAAATATTGGTCATAAACTTTGTTGATATTAGCAACACAGTTGGCACTCAGAGCCGCTGCAGCTAAGTCCTCAAGTCTTTGACGACTTATGGGTGAAATGAAATTTAAATGATATGAATCATATAGTCCGTTGTGTAAATCTTGACCTACTCGCCCCAGATTTTCTTCAGTGGGCATACAAAAATAAACTGCAGGTACTTCTGGAATCGGATCACGATCAGAATGAAGTTGTCTGTAAAATGAACCACAGTTAAAGACGATTGAATAACATTTGCCAAGTATTAAAAAGAAACTGGAAATTACTCAAATGTAACATACACATGAAGAGTGACTCCAAGTTCACGCAAGTCTTTGACAGAAACTAGAGGAGAGATTATATCCTGTCCGTATCGGTCATAAACCAAAATTTTCCACACTGGTTCTGCAGCTTGTCCTCGCCCTTGAGGATCATTTAAATTTAGCATCTGCTTCAGAGCATCTGAAAAAGGGTTGCATTGAAAAGAGGTTAATTATTTAATAGAAGCTTTACTCCACATCTACAGAAAAAAAAAATTGATGTCACGGCGCGGATAAAAAATTTATGAGTTCATGAATTATTAAAATAAAAATACTGTATCGAAGTACTGCATGATGAAGAATAGGAAAGACGATATAGGTGTTCTCTTGGTAAGTACTTGTGTCAAAATTTTGCATTTTATTAGGTTAAAGCACATATCATTACAGCTATTTTGAATGAAACTTTAATTCACTCACTTATCTGCTTTTCCCTTATACTTGTCATTGTTCAATTGCGTGATTTTCCGAATAGCACAATATTTTGAGACAAAAATTAGGTGATGATGACGTGTAGTTGTTGCCCAGCAGACTGTTTACGCTGTGTTTACGACAACCTGCAATCTGTTCCATGAGCGTTAATAGCAGTGCGTGACTGTGAATAGTTTACCTTTCTGCAAATAATATACTTTAGGCGAATAGTTAGACAAAACCAACAAAGCAACAAAGGCAAAAACTTGGCATAAAGCAAAACAAACATTAATTGTGTCGTTATGTAAAAAATTAAGTTGAGGTGCTGGATTTAATGCAGTTTATGTCAAAAGAGTGTTGAATTCTGGGAAGTATTTCCACTGGAGTACCTTATCTTTTTCCAGGGAGATAATGAAAGGTTGTAAATCATCTAATTTAACCTTATATGAAAAACTTAAAAGATGTGGGGAGATGATGAAGATGATGAAATCTTACAGAGAGTGAAAGAGGTATCTCTGAGTTATAACGATGATGATGACGATGATGAGATTTTGAAGAGAGTAAAAGAGGAATCTCTTCGGTAAGTTGCAAGGCAGTTGCAAACCTTTAGCAGTTATAAGATGTTAACAATTAAACCCGAATGTATTGCTGCACTGAACTTACCACATTTAAAACTTGCAGGCTTTATCAAGAGGAAGAAATTCTTCGTCAAAGCCAGCGTAATCCATCTCCACCCACAACCAGGTTGATATTTAAAAAAAAGTTAATCTGCCTTCTCTTATGACTAATTTTGATATAACACCTTCAAATTTATCCTCTGTCTTTCTTCTTTTTCAGAAATGATGAGCCTTGTCCAGGGACAAGCTCTGATGTCCAGCCCTGTACTTCTCAAAGTTTTAAGAAACCTTTGTGGCATCCTCCTCCACATGCTCTAGAAGCCTTACGCACTCAAGATTCTCAGAACGATGAACTCTATGATGGTCCAGAAGCCGAAGGGTTCAGCTTCAAGGCAGGCCAGTATTGGATTTATCCTACAAGTGAGAAATTCCCAGTGCGAACGTATCAACGAGATATTGTTGAAAAGGCCTTGTTCAACAATACACTCGTTTGCCTACCAACAGGTAAAGCTTTGAGTTGCCATCATGAAATTTTTGGGACTTCACACCTGATAATGATTTGTTTGTTTCTTGTTGTCTTTTTGTTCAGGCCTTGGAAAGACTTTTATTGCTGCTGTAGTTATGTACAATTATTACATGTGGTATCCCAAAGGCAAAATCATTTTCATGGCACCTACAAAACCTCTAGTGGCTCAACAGATAGAAAATTGTATCAACATAATGGGTATCCCTGCATCAGACACTGCAGAAATGACCGGTACTTATGGCACCACATGTTACCTGCTGCAATATTTTCCCCCTTCAAAATATTATTCTAATTTATGAAATATGCTTAAATGCTGACTTAACAGGTGCAACACACAGTAAAGTACGAGCCGTAACTTGGAAGGAAAAAAGAGTCTTCTTTCTGACGCCGCAGTGTGTTCAGAATGACTTGAGTTCCAATGTTTGCCCAGCGAACGCTGTAAAGTGTGTTGTTATTGATGAAGCTCACAGAGCTTTAGGTGATCATGCTTATTCTCAGGTATTCAGTAGTTCCCTTTTTTTGAAAACTTCTCTTATTTAATTTGTATTTTAAAATAGGGGCTTCATACAGAACATGCTTTGTCTTTTGCTTGTGCAGGTCATTCGACTTCTTAATTCTTATGATGCTTGCTTTCGGGTCTTGGCTCTTTCTGCTACACCAGGAAGTGATTTAGAGGCAGTTCAAAAGGTAAACGCCAAAAAAGAAAAAAAAGTTATTTGTGAGCAAAAATTTCTGGCAGGTTATTTATTTTTAGCTTTGATTTTATCAGGTTGTTAGCAATTTGATGATAAACCACATAGAACTGAGAAGTGAAGATTCTAATGACATTGTTCAGTACACACATCAAAGAAATGTTGAGCTCATGGTGGTTGATGTTGGACCCACAATCAGCCGTATCAGAGCACGATATGTTGCCGTAAGTGTCATCTCAACAACAAATGTTGGTTGCCATTTTTTCTCATTATTGTGTTGAACTAATTCTGCACATTCCATTTTTTAGATTGGGTCTGACTTTGCTACCCGCCTTCATCAAAAGAAAATGTTGTTTGGTAACTTTGGTACAATGCCCAAATTTTCGGTAAGTGTAGTATGCTATTCCATCTGCAGAAATTTTGTTTTGTTACGAAAGTAATGAAAAATGATTGCTTTTATTTCCAAGGTTTTGAAAGAGTGGGAAAGTTTCCGTCGTGAACGTTCTGTGGGAATGGATCCTATAACTGCCAATCAAATCTCCAATGATTTTGCTATTGTTCATTCCCTGAGTCATGGGCTTGAACTTCTTCAAACTTACGGTTTGCGTCTTTTGCTGAACCATCTAAAGGGTAAGCACCTCTATAAATTGAAGAGAAAATGGCTTATCATATATATTAAATTGTTCCGCTCTAATGTTGCAAGGGCACTTCCCTTTAAAGAGAGAAAGGTTTTAATATTAGGTCATTTTCTGTTATTAGGGGTAATTGATAAAAATGACTCAACTGGCAGACGACTTGCTGTAAATGAAGACCTCAGATCTTTAATGGAGGATATTGAAACACATTTACACCCAGTAGAAATCGATGTAAGTCATTAGATAACTGGCGGCAACTGGTTATGGACATGCTTGTATTTGCGATACTGCCAGCCGCGATACGCATCCTGAACAATCTGTTTTTGTTTTATTTATTTTACAGGAAGAAAACTCAAAAAATGGTAAAAGCAAAAAATGTATTTATGGACATCCTAAACTTGATAGATTACAGGAAGTAATTGTCTCACATTTTGAAAGCTTTGAAAAGAAAGGAAGTGCTACCAGAGCCATTGTGTTCTGTGAGGTAAGATACTGTCTCTAAACTTTTTGCCATCATGAAAATGCATGCAATGTTCCTAATAATATTTGCTCTTCTTCTTTAGTACAGAGAAGGAGTCATAGAAATTTGTGATATGTTGAAAAATTTTGAACCTCTTGTGAAACCAGTTGTTTTCATGGGCCAGTCAACTTGCAAAAACTCAAAGGGTATCTCTCAGAAGCAGCAGTTAGAGGTAACGTGTATACTTTCTCTTTCTGTCCACATCATCTGGAAATCTCAAGAAATAATGACAACATTCTCTTTACTTTACTGCCGAGTTGAAACTTGTCACTGCTATTGTTTAAAAAAATACATTTTTACAGATTATGGATAAATTCAAGAAAGGTATTTATAACACACTCATATCTACAAGTGTTGGGGAGGAAGGCTTAGATATTGGAGAAGTCGACTTAATTATTTGCTTTGACGCAAAAAACTCTCCCATCCGACAAGTACAGAGAATGGGCCGTACAGGTCGCAAGAGGGAAGGACGAATTATAATGCTTGTTACGAAAGGGAAAGAAGAAAAGGTGAATTGAGCAAACCAACAAATGTGTTCCAGCCGCATTTCCTGTACGACCTGCTCATATGATTTTTCATTATTATTTCAGAAATATGTGGAGGGATTGCATAAAAAAAGAAGTGTTAAAGATGTTTTGTTAAATAGAGAGAATCTGGCAGGTCATTTATATGAAGAGTGTCCAAGAATGCTTCCTCCAGGTATAATCCATAATTAAGTTTCATCTTTCAAAGTACATATTTGTTTTCACAGATTTGTTTTCAAAGTTCTGTTTCAAAATTTATCTTCAGGAATACTGCCCAAATATGAAGAACGCCCTGTAGTACAGTCAGCTAACAAACCAAAATCCAACCAGCAAGACCTGCGAAAAATGTTTGCCAAGCGTTTGGCAGGAAATAATTCAGGAAGTTCAAGGTCATCTCCTACTTGTCGACAGCTTGGTAAAGTTCCTTACCTGTGCGAAGGAGACTTGGATGATTTGAAACTTACGTGGAATATTGCAGAGTGCTGCAAATTTGACAAAATCCCAAATGGAATTGAGCTGTGGTCAAAGAGACCTGGTAAATATTAACAGATATTTTTGTTGCATTAAAAAAAACTGATACCTTTTCATAAATTTTATTTGCAATTTTTTTTTTTTCAGATGAGCTTGGTCATTTTGAAATATTACCCAACAACATTGACCTTTCCAACTATGTAGAGTTTGTGCGTTGCCCACAGGTTTGTCCAAATAGTGTTCCTGCATGCTTTTCATGCCATTGAAACTGGATTGTAATGTCTCTTTTTTCATGATTGTAGCGAACACATGTTGTAGGAAATTCCTCAGAATCAATGCTTTTGTCTCAATTATTGCTATGGTCAGAAGATAGAAAAGAAAAAGAGCAGGATACAATATGTGGAGGTTTGTCCATCAAAAAGTTGAACTGTGAAGACTGGTACTTCAATTCTTATCATACTTAAAAAAAATTACATTTTTGAACAGGTTTATCATCTCAAGTAACTTCATCACAAATATGGCCCGCAAAACAAATAAAAAAGCGCGGTAGACCAGTTGCATCGGGACCCAAATCAAGCAAAAGGGGGCGCCCAAGAAAGAACTCATCCAATTCAAACTCTCCAGCAAGAGAGCAGATTGCCACAGAAGCTGCTCAACCGATTAAACCTTGCAGGTACAGTAAAAATTATTATGTTGAAAAACAAACTTGAAACTAAATATAACTTACTGTCTGCAATTTTGTTTTATTTCAGCAGACCTCAATTTATTGAGGATGATGAAGAGCTCAGCTCCTACCCATCTAATTTACCTCAAGAATCCAAACCTTCTTCCTCGGCCTGTCTGCCTTCATCCTCAGCCTGTCTTTTGCCTCCGCCAAAGGCAGTTGCATCTAGTCAGAAAATTAAGTCTGCAAGTACTCCAGAAGACAGTATTATTACTTTAGAAAGTGATGATGAAGATGATTTGAATTGTAGTTCATCAAGTGGATTTGCTTACTTGTCTTCAGAACCAACGCAACAAGAGCTGTATGCTGATCTATCAAGAGCATTAAGAAATCAAACTTTTGACGAGATTGATGAATGCATTGTCTGTGATAATTTATTTCCCTGCCATTCGTTAAATCAATTAATTATGCATAAAAAAAAGAAAGTGAAGAATTTAACATGGAAAGAAATTCTCAGTGCAATGGAAAATGTGATAAAGTCCCTGCCTAACCTGACAAATGAAATGATTGCTGGGCATTCAGTCAGGAATTGCAAATCTGAAATATTAAGCCAGGGAATTTTTTCACTTGTGCCAAAACATGAAAATTGTTTAGATGATGAGATGACGGGTGGCTTTCTGTGTGGAGGCATAGGAGACCTTTCTCCTCCTGCCATATTGCCATCCTCCAGGAAGAGCTTTGATTCCTTTCAAAGCAAATTTCAGTCTTCTCCAGGAAAAGTACACAATCTGCAACCTGATTTGCTTGAAAGTATAGATAAAAGCTTTTGTGTTGAAAATAAGAGTGTTCCTGCAATCCAGCCAGAACAATCTGAAGTATTGCCTGTTGAGCATGAATTTGAAGAGCATAGTTTTGACTTTTTGTCCTTATCGAAATTTGATGACATATTCAATGCAACTCAGCGAAGTCAGGGAGCTGCCAAGACCCAAGCTCATAACGAAGATACGGAAAAAGATTTGGCTACGGTTTCTGCTGTTGAATGCCAGGGATTAAACTCGAAGAAGGATTTTGGCTTTCTTGGACTGTCAAAACTTAATAATAATTCTGATGCATCTCAGCAAATGAGTGGTAATCGCAATGCAAAGAATGGGACATCACCCATTAGTCCACATGAAATTCTGTCAAAACAGAAAAGTGTCATAAATGAAGCATCCTCTTCAAAGCAAAGACAGGTATCTTGCAGTGATATCTCAAGTGTTCCTAGAATAGATACAGAGATTGAACGACCTGTTTCACCTATCCTATGTTCTCAAGTGTCTAAGAAACCTCGTTCAGGCTTAAGGATTAGCAAACAATCTGTTGGGGATGAAAAATCAGATTTCAGTCCGCCAAGAACGTCAACCAAAGCTTCTGTAAGGACGACGTGTAAGAAAATCGAAGTTAACTCAAAAATGAAAAGGTCAATGCCTGAAGAGGAAATTGTGACCAGCTCATCCCAAGTGAATGCAGCTCAGAGATGTGGTAGTCCTCCTAAGTTGAATTTTGATTTGTTTGATGAAAGCTTTTTCCCGTTATCTGGAGAGGGTAATGGCCATGCAAGTGCAGTTGATGAAAGCTTGAAGGTTGCCATAAGAAACAAAGCCCTTGAGGCTAAAGCAAAACAGCCTGATATTACTTTCACTCAAGAATTAAAGGAAATGTGTGAAACATCTATGGGTGGATTGACACAAATGTTGGACTTGTTTGAATCAAAAACCAAGCCAAAGAGCCCGATACTTAAAGTTGAAAGAGCTGACAGTTCCTCGTCGCCTAAACAGTGCAGCAGGCCTACAAGTCCTGTCATGACTGATGATGAATTTAACAAAGCAAAATTACTCAATGCAGAAGACACAGATGACTTGTGGGAAAGTGAAGAAGATTTGTTTGCTGGTTGTGATGATGATATCCCACATTGTGCTGACAGCTCTGTAACAGCTTATTCTAAACCTGCTGTTCTTAGTATTAACAATGGTAGTTCTGTTCCACATTATGAGGAAGTTTGTCTCAGTAATCTGAATGCTCCTGCTAGTATCTGCGATATGGAGACCGCGGTCAGTAATAGAAATGGAGATGGTTGTGTTAAAAGTACATTAGAAGAAGAAAATATAATTCATGGATGTGAACGGAGTTTATCACCTGTGTTCAAACCAAGTCAAACAGTTAAGAAGTCTTCTAAGCTTAGTTTGAAGAAAAATAAGTCTCTGTCAGTTAGTTCAGATGTATCAAGCACTAAAAATCTACCAGAAAGTATGACTGAAACAAATAGAAATAGTCTGTCAGTTACATCTTCTGAGAAAGTTTGTCAAAAACAGTCAGAATTATGTTCTCAGATTGACTTCAGTATGTTTGGAGATGAATTCAACAACAGTTGGTTATACTCCCAGAATTTTAATGAGCTCATAAGAGAAGAGAACAAGACAGATAAAAAGGATGGCTGTAATGATGTAAGAAAGACCCCCCCTAGAAGAAGCATTTTCCTCAAAGATGAAAATACAGATTGTAGTGAGACTGCTAAAGCAACAATTGGAAGTAACTTTGAAAGTCACCAAAACAAGGAGTTGATAAAAGTCTCAAAATTGTCTGAGGAATTTAGCAGTGATGAAAAAAAAGCAAATGCATTAGTATTTAATGTGCATAAGTATGACAGTGAAGTAGAAAAAAATGAAACTTTCCTAAAAATGAAAGAAAACGAACCTGATAATGAGTTTGATATAGCATTTTCTAAGCTGGATGCGGCAAAGAAAGAGCAAAAGAAGCGAATGTCCTGTTCCACTCCAAAATCCAACTCAAAGATAACCTTAGCCAACAAGAGAGAACCGCTGATGAATGTTCCCTGTGCTCCAGGTAAAAGGCAGAGGCCTAATGAAGTACTTCTGTCTTCATCTAATGAAGAAAACACTGTTGTAAAGAAAACAGTGAAGAAATCCCTGAATATTTCCTCATACTCTGAAGAAGCTAAAAATGATTTTATGCTTGGTGTGAACTCTGACCAGGACAAGAAAAGAAAACATAGTGCGCAGTCAACATCCTCCAATGAAAGCGTGTCTGGTAATGGATGGTTGTCTGCTAAAACCAGCAAACTGCCAAGAAAAGAAAATCATGTTAGCTCGAATTCAAAACCTTGTGTTGAGAAGATTACAGATGTTATAACACTTTCATCATCTGATGATGAGGATGCTGTTCTGATAAATCGAAAAAAAAAGAAATCTCTCAACATTTCTTCATCTTCTGAGGAGAGTTTTAAAGTACATAAAAAAAGTAGAGCAGTGCCAATCATAGACAGGAAGAGGAAGTTGAGTAAGCTACAGTCATCATCTTCCAACGAAAGCTTAGGTGGCAATGGATGGGTGTCTAAGAAAACGAGCAAAATTCCAAGGAAAGAATGTAGTTCTTCTGTAAAAGCAAGCAAAAATGACTGTTTTGACTTATCAAGTTTTTGTGATGTCTCTCTTTTAAATGAGTTGGAGGATGAAGATGAGGGACATGGAGACAAGTCACGTCAAGCAGAGGAGAAAGAAACTAGTAGTGATGATGACTTTCAGAAGAGAAGTGAGAAGAAAATCATTCCCCAAGGAGAGAAGAAAAGGAAGAAGAAGAAGAAGAAACATACCAAAAAGGTATTTCCACCAATTATAGACCTCTTATTGTGTTAATGATGCCTTGTCTTATGATTATGTTCGATTTCAACTATATCTAACTTTTTCTATGTAGGCGAATCGTTTCATTGTAAGTGAGGCTGAAGAATCAGATGATAACTTAAAAAATTCAAGTGATGGAGAATCAACAAGCTTAGATGAACTTGACTCGAGTTTCATTAATGACTCTCAGCCCGAAGCATCTCAGTCTATAGTTGATATCCATGCCAAATATCTCCAATCTGTGAGGTGGGTATCATGAATATTTTCATATCCATTCCTCAGTATTATTGACAGCTTACTGTAATCCTTCCATAATTATTCTTAGCAAAATTTTCTTTTGTCTTAAACCTCAAATTGTTTAACGATTTAGGAGCCCAGCTGCTGCCGCTGGAAGATTCAAGATGCCAAGCCGCCTGCCTCAGATGAATATGGATGTTTATTCTCAGTACCCTGATGCATCAGAATTGGAGCAAACATATGCAAATGTGAGTGTGGAAGTCTCATTTGTTATTTATTGGCCCACAATAACATTTCACCAATTTAAGGTTATAACTTCTGCTTGCAGGACTCATTTTGTGTGGATGATGCAACACAATATGAGAATTCAGAAATGTCACTTCTTGAAATTGCTGAAGCAAAACTAAAGGCTAAAAAAAGAGGTAAAAACAAGTCTAAGAAGGCACTGAAGTACAACGCAAAATCGAAGTCAGACAGTGATGAAAGTGTGGAGGAAGTTAAAGAACAAAAGAAAAAGAAATGTTTGAGAAGAATCAAAATATTGGAAGAAAGCATTTCGGGAGACGATGAGGCTGCCTGTAATGCACAATTAAAAGGAACTGCAAACAAAGATGAAGGAGTTGTCATGGCTCCTCCTAGAGTAAATAATTCAGGGTTACCACAGAGTGAGAAGGAAAATAAGAATGATAGTTTTGCTCAACTACTTGATGATGATTGGGACTTTGATTCCATACCGGAGTTTTCTGCTGTCCTTAACAATGTCACAGAGGAAACCAAACTGCCAAAGTTCAATAACACCTCAAAATTTGTGAAAAAAGTTCCATTTGCTTTAAAGGAGAACTGTAATGGAGTTAATTCACACAGTACCGCCCTGGCTACTGGAAATTCTTTAACAGTGCAGCCAGTGAAGTCGACTGCACTTTCAAATGCCTTTGGCAATCCTACCAGTTCTTCTGATTCGAGAGGAAATTCAAGCTTAGGACCCAAAACCTGGGCAGCTACTTCCTGCTCAACTTTAAATCAGTATAAGGTAAGAAAAAATTAAAGGTGAATTACTTCTGTTATTATTTTTAGCATTTTGGTTCTTCTGTCTTAGCTTTTTATATTTCTAATCTTTCTAAAAATACCAATCACAGGAGAGAGATGCCAGGTCCATAGGGCAAGTCTTCATTATTGCCTCCTCAAGGCAAGTGGCTTATTCAACTGATATGCTAAGAGTTCTACGGATCAATCACCGTGTTCATATAGTACCCAGACATGTGCCCGATGCAGATTTTATTGTTAGCTGGAGGCTTGGTGTCAGCCGCCTTTTTGTTTCTGGTAAGCATAAAATATAAAAATGCTGTGAACCTTTCATTTCTTCCTTAGAAGTAACACAGCTTTCACTCTGTTCATAATTTTATATTTTCAGATTTGAAAGACAGGAAAAAACTTGAAGATCTTGTGAAAAAAATGAGACTATCTTTCACAAAACCTTACTTAATTGTGGAAAGAGACCGTATTAAAATGTTGGCAACATCTAACTTTCCTAAGAAAAAGAATTCAAAAGTGCTGCCACCCAAAGTTACTGATGCTCCCTCAAATTCTTCATCTCCTTGGACTTCTGGTTTTTCCTGTAATAATGTGGCCTTCCTACGTCAAGCTGGAATGAGTCTTCTTTTTTCTCAAGACAAAGGTATGTTTTGTTTGCCTTTTCTACCTGTTGAACTCGTCAAACAAATTGCTCATGATTTTTCTTAACGTCTATATTGCAGATGAAACAGCAGGGTTTCTAGCCAAATTAGCAACGAAAGAAATTAAAGCAGGTCATGGTATACCTGAGTTGGCTCAGAATTGGTCAGATGAAGTTGACAGTGTATGTGTATTTCATTATTTCTCATTCCTATCTCTTTTATGGCATGTCTTTTATTACTTTGATTAATGCTGTTGTTTGCTCTTCTTTCCTTCAGAGACTGAAATTTTTCACTTCCTTGCCAGGAATTAATTTAGCCTTTGCTCTGAAGCTTTTAGCAAAGTTTCATACTCTCTCGGATTTTTTTGAAAGGTAATTTCATATAATGTTGAAGTAAATGTACTTTGTAATCTCAGTATTTATTGGTATGTCGATATTTATTTATGGTTAACACTCTCAATGACTGTTATTCTAGGTGTTCATCAGTTTGTGATATTGCAGCAACTTTGGGTATGGATATCAATGCTGCCAGAAAAATCCACAATCTTTTATGCGAAGTTCATGTGAGCCCTTGACGTTGCAGCAGATTCACTTCCTCTGTTCCCAGGCGGGATCAGGCAAAGAGTTTCTCTCTCAAATGTTATATTGCTTGGACTGTGATTGCCCATATTCTTCAATTTATTTGTGATAGGTTTGAGGAGCTTTTCTATTTCTGTGTTTAGCTTACAAGGCAATTATTTTTCCAAGCCAAGAGTAAGACCATGATGACTATGTCATTGTGATTTGTGCATTATTTAGAAACACAATCACACAAATAGTATGTGTCACATACAAACATGGAAAACCTCATGTAGTATTGATCTATTCAACTTTCATTTGGAAACAGTACATTTGAAGTAACTGGTATTTAGGCATCAGTTTTGACACAATTTTTTTACCTGATATTTTTTTTCTCTTTCATAAGATAGTTAATCATCTAACTATACTTCTGCTGGGTGAACTTTATCAACTTAACAGGACTTTAATGTTGAATAAGTTTTAAAAATTTATGATATTGTATTTTATTAGATGTGTTTTCTGCTTTGTGTACTGCTGTGGGATTCCTTCATTGTTAATTTCTCCTGGAAACATTTGATATAAATTATATTCGTATTGTTGCATACTGTTCTTCGGTTATGTCATCCATTTCTCTACGTCTTGTCTGCTGGTTAATTTGTCTTATTTTTACAGTCTGTCTTTAATCTCTCTTGTGAATATTTCCTTTTCTAAAATTGTTAGTATTATCAACATTATATCTGTGATATTAATTATTATTTTGAGAAAATGTCTTGTATCTAATCAGCGGACTCATTTGCTTTATCTTTGCATTAATAAATAAAAAATTGATTTATTTTTCTTTATATTTTCTGTTGTCTTATTGTATGTTTCCCGAGAAGTCAATTTAGTTTTGAACACCGCACTAAACAACATGACAACCGAATATGTCCAGCACTTGGTCATGGAGGATGTATTTATTTCTTCATTTTGAATGTCAAGTGCAAAACGAATTTAGTGATTACGGAAAAACATTTGAAACTGCACAACCTGTTCTTTTTTCATTGAAAACTGAAAGATTCTGACATGAGGAGCTAACGACAAGTCGGTCTACGAACAGATTTGTAAA
Source organism: Aptinothrips rufus (assembly GCA_902196195.1). Classification (NCBI taxonomy): domain Eukaryota; kingdom Metazoa; phylum Arthropoda; class Insecta; order Thysanoptera; family Thripidae; genus Aptinothrips; species Aptinothrips rufus. The sequence continues at coordinate 19,916 of CABIKL010000465.1, forward strand.
CACAGTGCCGGTGTGTTGAGCGTTGTGCACCGCACTTCGCGGCTTCGTTGTTGAACGGGAAGTCACTTGAAAGTGCTGCCCTCTACCAAGCCGTTATTGTGAAACAGTAGACAGTCACTTTTTTTTCTGGTCAGTAAGCTTTGCTTGAATCAAGATGGCAACCAGTGATGATGAGCCTATGGCACTTTATGAAGTTTTTCAGAATTGTTTTAACAAGATAGCAAACAAACAGCCAGGTTAGTAGCCTTTTGCATCTATTTTCTATATGAGTTTATAAAGTCCACGTGGCTATTGCGGTGTGAACGGCATAAACGCGGATACAACTGAGTGGGGTTAGAGCGGCTGACATCCACTTCTTGGCTTCTGTATGAAAAGGGATTGTTTTTATTTACATATGCTCTTTTCGTCTGCTTCTCATTGGGTTGCATTCTTGTCTATCAAATTGGTGGGCCAAGTGTTTGACTTTGAAGTGTCTGTGCCTTTTTTTTGAGTTGACAAATAGATTTGAAATTAAAATGAAAAGTGATGTTTTGGTTGTTGTCAGAGCTCTGCCGACATAGTAAGCTGCACGGAAGTACCAACCAATTTTATGCTAATATTCAACTTTACGTCTCTGATAGCTGGAAAGTGAAATTAGAATTTTTTCCATCCTCACATAGTGTGACCGTTATTCAAATGTCTTGAACTGTTAGATTTTTGTACTTGATATTTTTCGTTTGCTCTCACAATCACGGAAAAAAACTATTCTAAATTACCTGGATTGTTAAAATCAATTGATATTTCGAGAAGATACCATTCAAAAGCCCACTGGACATGTGCCCCCGAAAATTGTTTTCTGCAAGGGAAGTTCGTAATGTGTTATGGTGCATACTTTGTGACTTAACCTATAAATTTATCTATCGAAGTGGGTATATTTTGTATCTTCCCCACAATTGTTGATATTTTTCAATGGTGGTATTTTCTGTCACGCTTATATGTCAATTTGCTCATGTTAATGTGAGAAAATTTGCTTACATCTTTACATTTTCTTAACATAACCTCAAAATAATTCTAGTCTTAAAATGTAATTTTGATATGTGGCTGCTTATGTCGGAGCTTACATGTCCCAGAGAGAAAAATCTGTCTGGGTATGTTTCGTAACCATTGGTTTCTAAATGGTGACTGGTGTAAGAAGCTCTGTTTCTACACGTAACATAAAAGATGACAAAGGGTGTTGTGATGGTTCTGTTATTATCTTACCTGGGTATGTTGGTTCATAACGTTTGTGCTGTGTGACTGCCAAGTTTTCTGAAGTCTGTTTCAAGATGGTCTCGGTGGTCTCATTGTAATGAATCAATCTAAAGCTGTTCCGTTGGAGAACCTATTAGTGGAAAGCAATAGGAACGTCTTACACCTTTGTGGCCAATCCTCAGTGGAGGCTGCAAAGAACGAGCTTTGCCAAAAAGTGGTACAGATCGATGCGACTCGATGTGAGCGCGAGTGAGATGGAGAAAAGGTTAGCTTTAGTAGCTTGCTCTTTTCAGATCTCTGTGTTCTCATTGGAGAAGCTTTGTAGTGGTGCAGGTTCGCTGGCGTTGGCGCTCGAAGCCCCTCCGAGCTTCCCAAGCTGCACTCTTGCGTTCGCATCGCCTGGGGGCTGCGAAGGGGTACGGCAGGTACTATCTTCTACAAAAGAATCTGCCGGTCAGTACTCCACTGTTCACCTGTTAATCATATGGGAGTCTTCTCGGGCGGTGTATTGACACTGGTGGGTTCTTTTGGCAACGATAGTACGTGGTGCCAAGGGGGTATGGCAAGTATGGCAGCCCTGTGTGGGTGCCCTATGAGGATAGGGGCAAGGTACTGGCTGTGTAGATGTCTTCTGTCTGTTGGGAGTTTCGTGATTAATCCCCCCGGTCAACAGAGGGGTCGTCTATAAAGGACGTCCTCCTGGTATTTTTGGTCTGTTTTGACCCCCCTCCCCCCTTCGTCCTCGAATGTTGCCTACCTTGCCCATGCAATAATATAGGCGGTCCGTTTTTGCCAGACCCCCCCTCCCCGTAAAGACACGGACGTACTTTATCGATGGCCCCTGACGCGGTGGACTCCTCCAGGTGGAGCAGCAGGCCGTTCACCTGAAGGTGGACAACGATCTGCGACGAAACAGGCCCCTGCCCTGGTCGACAAGTGGCCCCGTCCACTGCCAGACCCGGGGGAAGGGGGTGGGAGGGGAGGGGAGGTGACCGTGGTCGCGTGTTTACGTTGTCGATGAGCGCGGAGGGGTCACGATTACTCTTGAGGTGTATGCGTGATGACTCGAGTGGCCTGGTGTGGCGGGGCGGGGCGGACGCAGCGGCGGGTTCGTGACGCGAGGTGTGGGTGGCTGCCGCCCAGAGCGCGCCCTCGTCCTTTTTTTCGAGAGGCCATCGAATAAAAACTGCGCAATAATGCTTTTGGTTTGAAACGTCAACGTCACATGGGCCATTGGGTCGTGCAGTTGTGAGGGGGGGGGGGGGGGGGGGGG
>CABIKL010000466.1:0-22410 GCA_902196195.1 Aptinothrips rufus
TTTTTTTTAATTTTTGTGTTTTAGAAATCATTTATTATTCATTAATGTTATTGTTGTAAAGATTTTAAACAGTTTTTAACTGAAAGGAAGGTCTCCCAGTTTGGGCTGATGTAGATGACGTAGGCTGCAGTGTGCGCTCGGAACCTAGCCCTGTTGGTTTCGTGCGGCTTCCCACCTGCTGCTTCCTAGGCAGCCTATAGGCAGCCTCTAGATAGCCCCGTAGGCTTCCTCGTTCATTCTCCTGGCAGTGTCAACAGCTATGCTGAGCTCAGTGCCAGTTCACGCCTGAGTCTTTGCGTCAGCCGAAATGGACTTGCACCGTCAAAAGAATCCACCCCGCCGAACTCATCGCTTGTGGGGCTGCTGTTTTCGTTCGACTGCCACGTTCGAAATTCACCGCCAATTTTTAATCAGTGAGTCAAAAAACTCGGCAAAATTCAAGAAAAGTTTTCTGGCAATTTGTAACACGCTAAAATAAAGGTCGTATGTAGAAATTGGGGGTTCGATTCTTTTGACGTCGATAGCCAGTACGAGTAGAATCTTTACGGTGCTGATTTACGCGGTGCAATAATGGCACAGCCCAGAGAGTTGAGCGTGTGTTTATAAAATGGGTCTCTACACCCTGGTCTTTTCATATCACTCACGTGTATGCCCGGGAAACATCATAAAGTTCGAATTGTTTTGCAAGATGAAGGTATCTTCGCGTAGTGACCCCGCGTGACCTCAGCTGGCGACGTTCATGGTAACTGTCATAATGTAATGGGTTTCACCTTACAATGCAAGTCTCTATGCAAGTCCAGCGTGTCCTTAATAACGTGCTCAGTCTGCAGCACGCCTATATAAATCATAATAATACCAATATTAATACAATAATTATATTATAATGACATGCATTACCTTTCTTTCATCAAAAGTAACCAATTTTTCAAGGATTAGTTTTTAGAAATACAGTGGGAGCGGATAATATTTTAATCAACATGTCACTGCCGATTTAAAGCGTAGAAACTGCGCCGTGCTCCTCTAGCGGGCGTGGCGTGGCGGGGCGTGGCGGGGCAGGGTGGGGGTTGTGGGGCGGGAAGGGACCAGTGTCTCACTCTCATGCTCTAAAATTGTTCTAAATTTTAAGACGGCTTCTCGGGTGTTTGCGTCAAATTGGGCAGCATTCTTCATCGTTCGACCCGCCTTGCCGGTGCCATAGTCACTTTGTTCCTATCATTCGTTGCGCAAAGGTTGGCTCTCCAGAACCAAAACGACGTGGCACAGTTGCGGAAAATGAGAGGAGACAACACAAGTTGTCCCTTCTCGTCTCGATCCCCAAAAGAGCCTCCCACGGGTGTGGAGGGGTGAGCTCCTATCGATGATCCCACAGTAGATGTAGGCCTACGGAACGTGGGGAACGCCAAAAATGCACCAAACATAAATCCGCTCACGTGAACTTCTCTAGTATTTTCTCAAATTTGTGACAAAATTCTAAATTTATATTCACACAAGCCAAATGTGACAGTACCATTACCCTCACAAAAAGGGTCAAAACCTTCCCCTCAAAAATGTGCAATTTTAAAATCCTAACACGTTAAACCTTCATTAAAAATTCTAGCAAGAACCAAGTTGAAATAAACCCCGTCTTATCTATGTCCTTGAGATCTAAACCTTCAATCCCTTGCTGCGTAAAGCTTTAGTCGACATAAGCAGTCTGCTTATGACCGCCTGCCACCAGCAGGGTCGTCCACCCGCTCTACACAGGCGCAGCGCCCGGCCGGCATTGCCTACCCTCAGGCGTCTGACCCGGAGGGATGCTAACTGATGAGCCGGGCCTAGCCGGGCCGGGGCGGGGGAAAAGAGATTTGGCCGTTCATTGCAGCGTTGCCATGCTTCCCATCTGGAGGGATGGAATGCGGGTGCTCTTAGTTTGAGCCTGCAGCGGTTCTTGGCCCACGAGAAGTATTCCTTTGCTTGACGAGACAATAAGTCTTTCGGTGCTGATCGGTGACAAGGACATGGAAACTCTTGTCGGGGCATGCCTCGAAAATGAAAGCTCAATCTTCTGGTGCATTTTATCTACTCGTGGTCTCGTCAGAAATGCAATGTACAAATGCCACTTATTTGTTGGCTTCATTAGACGAGTTTTGTGCCTGTACTATTCTTATTACTTCGAATAATTCAAGATCACGCGAGATTTAAAAAAAGAAAAGAGTCCAATCGATGTCGAACGTTTATATTTCTTACCCTGTGCCAAAAAGAAAATTAAACAAATGTTAGTAGTCCTGAAACTTAATGCCGTTCGCCTTTGATTCGACCCGGCCTCCCCATTCTCCTCGAAGGTTAGTGTACGTACTGTAGAATTACAGTCTCCAAAGAGCAACATGTTTTGTATGTCCCAAAAGGGATGACGAAGGTCCTTGAACTACCAGTGGTGCCAACCACACCGTCGCATTGGCGATATGGAGTGAGATAAGTTTTGTTCCACATAATCATTAGACATGACTTATATTTTGTTAATGGTAGTGGAGGAGACTTTGTCCGCTATCTCAGAATATAGCCAGTATAACTGATTTCCCACGATAACTTTTAGTTTGGTTGCACACTCACTTGTGGTTGGCACCACAGAATTATTTTCGTTCCTCGCGGTCAATTTCAGTTTGTTATAACCACCTAGGACCGAAAATTGGGATTATCGGCCGTTTATCTCACGTTTGTTAGTGCTCATGTCTGTGTGTGTGCGTGTCTGACAGGATTTTCTTTTTCGAGTGACAGTCACAACAAAAAATGGAATGATTTCCTTTGTCTATAAAATGTACTATCATTATCTATTCATATTACAACAAAAATCACTCTTAAGAGAACATCTTGCGTTTTTCAGACACCAAACCTTAAGTTATCCAGTGCTCAAAATAATAGGTATTATTCTATGTGTATAGGGAATGCTGGGGAAGACAGTGGAATGCCTCAGCCTTCTATACCGTTTTTGTACATTTAAATGGAAATTACCTCCTCCAGTTCTTGATTAAGCAGGCGGTGGATGTAATCGAGAGATCTTGAATATTTTCCCACCAACGATGTTTTAACATGCAAAAGTGCTCACGTTGGCGCATTTTGGGCGAATTGACCAAACGCATCGCTCTGATTTGACCTTTTTTTTTTAAAGAATAATAAAGACAAAATCAAAGAAGGGAAGTGTTTTATTGTAGTTTCAACCAACGCATAGCGTTGCCACCCTCTAAAGAAACTCTTTCAAGATACGCAACATGCTGTGTTTAAAACGCAAGCAGCTCTTTCCCTCCCTTGGTCAGCAAGCACGCCTCTCATTGATACAATATAACTGATAAAAAAAACCGAACGTTTAAAACTAAATTCGTAAAAGTGTACTTCTACTCAATTTCCGGACGAAGTCTAACTACACTTTTTATCAGAAACTATAATTGAAACTATGGTTTAAGTAGATTAACTATATAAACCCGGTAAGAACTATGTCGATTATCGATATAGGATCGATGCGATTTTTGTCCCTATGACGCAACAATGATTGCTGCACCAACCCGCACCAAAGATTTCGTTTGTGATAGCCTAAGGTTTGAGGAGGGTGAGGAAAGTTTGATTTTCGCGCGGCTGAACACGTACTCGGAAAAGGGTGGGGGTTGACTGGTCCTTTCCGCCCCACCCACCTTCGCCCCTCCCCAAGCCTATATGTCGTCTAATAATGACCCGTTCTTATCACCGGCTTTCTTCAACATGGGGATAGGTTTTCCACTCCAGCTCACAGAGAAACTCCGTTTTCCTCTCTCAGTTCCAACCAACGTTGAAGGGAAGCACAAATCCAACAAAACTTCTCCTCACTTCTGTGGCGTCTGTTACGTCGTCTGCGCGTGCCGCTTTCATTTGTTCACTGTCTTAGAGGTGCGGTGGCAACATGGTGGCGAAAGTGACAGCAAAACCACAACAAGAGAGAAAGAGGAGAGAAAGGTGGAGCAGAGTATTATTTGGAGAAGCGAAATAACGGAGACAGAACATTTTGAGGGACTAGGAAAAAAAATGGTGTAAATGGTTAGTAAATTCAGGTAAAAGTAGTTAATACATCTCTTACAATCATTTAATGCGAGATTAAACCCAAAACTTCCCCGAATAACAAAAAGAAAATACTTTTCACTCTGATTTTTTTACACCAGCGGAAAAAAAGTCGCACCAGCCAAGCAGCCACATTCAAAGTTTCCCTTGCTTTCCCTCTGCTTGGGAATCGGATATGGAAACACGAAGACATGAAAGTGCACGAAAGAAAATTGTGTGACTTTGAATTATAAAATAGTATATACCAATTCTCTTGAACTTGCACAAACTCTCGAAATTGGAACTGCCGATGCAGAAGCCTCTCAAACGTATTGAAGAAATTTTCACGTAGAGGTTGGTAGCATTTATTGAAAATTAGTTCGTCACTTCAGTAGTTAGAAAGATGGCGACCGAGTCTAGCAAATCACAACATTCCAGTTTTGCTCGAAGTAATCCTCTGAAAGAATTTTCTGAAAGGGTAATGAATGTTCACTTTTAATTTTTACTGTCGAAAGTTCGAGTGGATTCTTCGTGAGGTCGTTTCGAAGTGGAGTGATCTTGGGAGCTGTGTCCAAACTGCCCTTCACCGCCATGTTTAGCTAGTGTCTATTATTTTTAAGTTTAAACTCAGATATTGTGTTTAGGAATGAGAGTGCGTTACTATTGTGACTGTTGTGACATGTGATCCGCACATCTCATCTCGTTGGTGATATCTCGGAAGAGCCTGCTGTTTAGCAGCATTTGATAGACGATCATCAACCATCTCAGCTACTACGGCCTAGCTGGGCTAAGTATGGTCTTTTTCATTTATGACTTACCTTACGACGTCACTGAGGATCTTACTGGCGATGAATTTATGATGGTACGTTAAAACAGTGAAATTTGGGAATGCGACTTCAAACTTTACCTATAGGCTTTTAGTACGTTGATGCCAATGTTTGTTTTCCTATGTTTCTTGGATGCACTTTACTCCACATTATTAGTACTATTGTCGTCAATCAAACAATGTTCTTAGGTTATTTGCTGATTGTGTGCTTTTAAATTTATGTATTGCCGATTTCAGTTTTCAGTTTTGCAGTTTTGCTTAATATGAGTTGTTACCTTTTTTCTAGTGTTTGTTTTCTGTTCTCTATTCAATAGGTTTGCTTGTATTAGAACTTAAAAAAAAGAATAGTTTCCAATACGAATTAAATAGTAATTCAGTAGCAAAAATATTTCAAATATTTTATCATGCCTCTCTGGAATGTGTGGTACTTGATAGGAGTAATGCATTAGTCCAAACATAACCTGCAGGTACATCAAGCCATTTCAACATAATGTTTCATCCCTAGGAAAAGTTTGTAGTGCAGGCATAGAGCAGAGCAATTTTACGTGAACAGTTTTATCTACTTAGAGCAGAGCAATGTGTTACGAGTGGACATTGTTATCTGCTTAATACAGAAAAAAGTATGATGTGATTTCAGTTTAACATAGTCTGTCGCAAACAAGATATTAAAACATCCTTAAATTTGCATATTTTTAAATATGCATGAACCATTTTTTTATATTTTGTTTCTTTATTTGAAATATTGTCTGAATCAAGGCTAGGCGTATAATGTCCAACCTGTGTATGCAGAGACTCATCCAAGCCTTTTGCTAGTTTTAGAGTTAACTTTATACAAAGACTAAGTCTTAAAGATTTGGTCGTACCCATCCTGACATGCTGCTTGAAGAAACTCATTTTCCCTTATTCTTCCAGTGGTAGTGCAGTGGACATCTAATTCCAAGTTATGGCGACGAGTTTGCAGAACTATCATAAGGTAACGTTCCAAGACCATGTAAATTTTGTTGCAATGGCTCCCCCTAATGAACTAGTATGTAGCCAACTCCACAGGTGTGGGAGTTACTGGGTGTGGGTGTTCTGGCAATCTTGGAATTGATAGATGAGCCTTTCACTTTTAAGAATTGGAGTTTGAGCCATACATACGTCTGTCCTATCACAAGTACCATAGTTCGCAATTTTTTGAGTATTGTTTCTTTACTGTGTATGCTTTTTTCTTTTTTGAATCCAATCTTATGCTTTTCTTTCCATGTTGTATAATGCATTGTACAAAGTTGTTTAATGATTGAAGCTGTTTCATGGTTTGAATTCAATCACCCCTAGTGAGACTGAACTAATTGACTTGTATAGGTCAAAGTTGCCATTTAAAAGAAAGAACTCTTACCTTCATGACTGATATCTGACTATATCTTACTTGGACAGAGCATTCCTTCTCGTCTAGGAACAAAGTTACTATGATGTTTCGTCTAATTATATTATCCTTAGCTTACCTTGTTGTTCACTCGTCATTCTAAATTTCTCATTGACAAAAAAATAACAAAAAGCTTCATGTTTTGGAAAAGTTAATGTGCTTGAAGTAGTGGTGATACAAAGTTTTGTGTGTATGATATCTGTTAGTTTCTGTAGTTTGCCTGATTTTGCTGTGAATGTGCATGGTTTTGTTTGTTTTGTGTGTTCTGTAATGTTGGCTGTACTTTTGTCTAGTTGGTTGTTATTGCTTGTTGGGAAGCTTGTATTTTGGTAACAATTTAGACTATATTGATGTACTGTATTTTGTGATTGTTTGTGAATATCTTTCATAATTACACGTACGTCTGACACTATTACCACATTAAATTACAAACATTTTCAAGTTATTGAATTGTGGGAATCAATCAATGAATGAATTTCATTTATATTATTCAAAATTCCCCATGTGTTTTTTGTTGTATGTTTCTTGTTGAGCTTAAGTTATTATTATGCCCAAATGTAGTTGTGTAAAGTTAAAGTACTTCTCAATTTCTTCAACATTGGTAGGATATTTTCTTTTAATAGATTACAATGTGCGTGATAAAAATGATGTCCGCACAAAAAATTAAAATATTGACTATACTTTATCAGATCATGTCAAGAGACACTTCGATGCGTAAGCAAAATGGTGAAGAAACGTATTAACCAGGATTATAACTACAGCATCCCAGTTAGTATCTTCAGTGGTTTTTATTTTGTACCTGACAGGTATTTTCTAGATCTCTTTTTTTTTTAAGTACACAATCGTGTGTCTCCTTGTGACTTTATTAACAATTGAAGGCTTTGTTGTTATATAAAGTCTCACCACTTTCCAGTTTGAAACTGCCTCACATTTTTTCATCAAGCAGTTAAATTACTTAAACTTACAGAGCTTCCTCACTTTTACAGGTTGTTGGCTTTACCTAAATCAATCAGAAATTTCTTGTGACCTGTATTCTCAATCTGTTTGGCATCCTTTTTCTAGTGGAGATAATCTTTCACCAATTTCTTACCCCTTCTGCTCCTCAGATATGATTGGTTCATGTTCAGATGTTAGTGGATTCTATTATTTGAACTCGGATTTGTAATGCTAGAGTAGTTTTGCTCAGTTTTATTAAGTACGAGAGAAGATAACTATTATATCTATGATCCTGAAGAAATCATAACTTTCCAATAGTTCAATCGAACTCGTTTTATTTGCATTTAAACCTAACCCAGCTATGTTTTTATTGCAGTTACTGGAACAGTATCTCCTAGATAAAAAGAAGAGGTACAGTGATAAAATACAAGATTTATCGACATCATGGGTACGTCTCAAAGACAGTCTGAAGAACCATTCAGAGAACCTTATATTCCAGGAGTTCGCAGATTATTTGATGAGGTAAAGGCAGCAGGCAGTTTTCTTACGTTATTTGCTATGTACCACCAGTGTATACTTGTTGTGTTATTTATGTATTAATCGTATTGTGTTTTCAGAAAATCAATACAGATGGTATTAAAAGCAGAATGGAAGCATACCGTGCCTGCTATGAAGACTCATCTGAAAAAACAAGTTTCAGATTGTGCAGAAAGATTAAAACAAATAAACAAACCATTGGGTTTGCTCTGCCTTGCAATTTTACACTTATTGGATGACCCTTGGGGCGATGAGACTTTAAAAAGCATTATTCAGAATAAGCCATTAGAAGATTCTGCAGGTAAAGTTTTTGTTTTTCTTGATATGCTACATAAGCTATCTTATCTTTTTGTATTTTTGACTTCTGTAACATGCTTTGAAATTTTCTCACAGTTCAAAAGTTCATTGAGAAGGATCAACTAATATTTAAAATGAGACTTGACAGTTTATGTGAAAATAAGCAATGCTTCGACCTCGCCCGGAGATTAGCAGCAGTGGTTGCTATGAAATTCTATTCTACAGATGAAAACAATTTCACAACACTTTTTCCAGAGAATGATTTGCATTACATCCTAGACTTACATTTAGTCCTCCTTGTGGAATCAAGTGATTATCAGCCTGTGATTGACCAGGTACATAAACTGAAGATTAAAACTGAAAGTTTTATGTATGTTTTTCTGATTTGCTGTATTCTTTTTGCTCAATAACTTGCTGTTCCCTTCCAGATGAAAGAGCTGTCTTTTCACCAAGGCTTGAAGTTTATAAAGAGACTTAAGCGGTACCCTGACGATCCTGAGCGGGAGACAATGCAGTGGAAAAAGAGCCGCAAGACCACTGAGACTATTGTTCATGTATGTATGTTTTAACTTTTAAAATGCCTTATTTGGAGAATTTAAAATTTCTGAACCATCAAATTATTTCTCATAGGTATTTGCCTTAAGAGCCATGAAAGAGCCTACTAATGAGTTGGGACCTTTACTCCATGAAGTTTTGGGTGAGTGGGTAGATATTTGCAACCCAGTTGCAGAATTCCCTGTGCTCATAAATCAGCTAGCTACCCAGGCTTTGACGGCAGATCATATTTTTGCTCTGAGCAATACTTTATACAAGAAAGTAAGTCGTTCTCGTTTTGCATATATTTTTGTTTAATTTTGTTGTTGATTTAAATCCTCCTTATTTGTGCTAAACTAATTTTTTTCTTTTTTCATCTGCCTTATAGCTTAGTGGGAAGCACCATCTGAAATGTATTCAGCTCTACATTAAAGGCCTAAACTTACAGGTAAATCATGTTGAACAAATTCGGGCTTTAGAAAACATTGTTGAACTACGAGCTGCTGAAGAAAGTTTGTCAGCTGGATTCTTACAGTTGGCAGATATGCTGTCAGGCAGAGTGAATGAATGTAGAGAGTGTATTCTCACAGCATTCTCGCTCAATCCAACTAAAGAATGTCATGAGCGCGTTAGAGAAATGGCAGTGTCTAGTGGAATGTGTCAAGCAGAAGTTTTAGATACAGGACAGTTAGATCCCAGTTCAAATGAAGCATCTGATAGATATGTGAATATGGAAATAACAATAGAAGATAGAAATGACACGTCTCCAGTTGACCTTCAAATACCTCAAGACATGCTTGATGATTTAAATGCTTTGGTTATGTCTCCTCGAAACCGTGTTTTGCAGTGGTGTTTAAGTTGGCCTGAACTTAAAGATAAGTGTGAGAAGCATGTGGAAGATATGTTGAAAGGAGAGCGTCCCAATGCTAAGAAACTATTGTACCTTGATATAGACTACAGCAAATACAAGGACCTACCAATCACTGAAGATGAGAACCATGATGGAATAGAAAAAGGTTATGAACTAGATAATGAAAGTGGCACAGCAGAAGAAGATATTGAAGCCTTTGAGGACATTTATGGTAATGATTTTACCACTTCTCCCTCTGATGCTGGTTCTGATGCATCATTTTCACTGAAGAAGAAATCAAAGCACTTGGAATCAATTGATCCTAAAAGAAGGAAGAATAAAACTCAAAAAACACCAAAGCGTAGCTGTCTACCTTCAGATGATTGTAAGAGTAAATTAAATCTTCATGATAATCATCTCATTAAAAAGGTTAAAAACCAAAGGAAAGCAAAGGGGAAAATTACAAAGAGTGATGTCAAGAGGAATGGAAAACCTCCTGTGTTCCAACTACATGTTTCAAGTGTGAAGGATCATAGAAATGCAGGGATCAGTGACAGCAATGATCAAAATAATCTTTCCAATTCCGAAAATTATTCAAATCGCTACTCAACTCTACCTGATGATATACAGGAAATAATGTCCTGTGCCGCCAAGCCTCCAAGAGATGAATACAATCTAAATATTCTTCGAACATATCGTCCCCCTATGAAAAAAACTGAGCAGCTGGGACTTAATCCTAAAATTGGCCTCGAAAAAGACCCAAATATCGAAATTTGTAGTGAAAGGAAAGCAGCTGGTTTTAAAGAGTCATGCGCATTAAATGTACCTGGTTTAAATTCATTTGATATGATGGTGCCTCAAGTACAACGCACAACTGTCCAAGTTGTTCAAGTGCCAAATTCTACTAGCACAATATCTAAGCCAGAGGAAGACACCCAAGGCTCAGCATCTGATCAACTGAATGGAAGCACCACTAGCAATAATCCATCTGGCAATGCAGCAGGTGCCAGTGATCAGAGCTCACCTCAAGATGTGAGTTCACAGCCTGCTCCAAACCTAGTCACTACCAAATTAGCTGATACTTATAATTCTGGTAACCGAGTTGGCAGTAACAATGTGGCAATAATAACATCGGTACATGTTGTGAATTCCACTGGGTCACCACAAGTTCAGGTTCCTGCTCGCTCAAGTACTGTTGCACCAGGACTGACACTTTTGCCAGGTCGAGGGGTCATTCGTCGTGAAACCCCAGGACTGACTCCTGTACAAAGACGTAGTGTGGAAACTAGTCAGAGCTGGATTCAAAGTAGTGGAAGCCCAGTTTCAACACTTGGCCCAGTCACTGCAAGCACTAATGTAAAGCCACCTGAGGAGAGAACATCGACTACTGCTCTCCCTCAGTTTGCACAGGCGTTCGGTTCAGGATTTGGACGACAGGACTCCAGTGCACTGAAGCAGGCTTTGCTTGCTCCTGACAACAAACCCACTCTCTCGCAACCGAAGGTCAATTCAACGGCAGCGGGGTTTGGGTCCCAGACCCAGCCGGCGGGGTTTGGGGCCCCTCCTCGTCCGCCGGGTTCGGGTCTTGGAGTACAACAGCAAGTCCCTCCACTTCAACAGCGACAGCAGCCAGCTCTTCCACTTTCCTCTCTGCAGCCGCAGCAAGAGCAGCAGCCGCAGCCAGAGCAGACTTCGAGCCCTCAGCTTCAGCAAGGCCAGTCCAAGGCACAGACCCAGGGGTTTGTGACAGTTCAACAGTCACCAACAACTGGAACAGCTTCACAGACTGGTATCCCAGCAGCAACTACTACTTCAACCCAGCAAGTAATAGTGAAAACCAGTGGTACCAGTACTATGATCAGTCAAGTTGCTACTCAGCGCCCTGGGCTACTCCTGACTCCGGGTTTGACACCAGTCGGTACGAGCGCCAGCAGCCTGTCGAACAATCTTCTTACAGCAGCAGCATGTGTAACAACAGCCAGCAGTACTCAGGCTTCGACTACGGCTCATCGCAGCGTTGTCATGGTAACGAGCACCAAGGCAACAGCTGCGGCTGCTCCAGCTGCTGGGCTGCCCACGCCTCAATCCTTGCCCGCTCTGGTCCAAAGAACCTATAGCTGCCCTGCATCTGTTGAAAAGTTACGAGTGACTTCATCTGGTCAGGGAGAGACTGTGTCTTCATCTCATTCACAAAGTCAGCCCAGTGTACAAGGAGTCGTTGAGCCTCCACTTGCTGCGGATATCACTGCTATTGTTCAGACTTCGTCTCAACAAGGTCTGCCAGCATTGGTTCAAACATCAAATCCAGCAAGCGCAACTCAGTCTTCTCTATCTGCCTGTGTCTCACCTAAGCGCAACCGCAATAGAGCAAGCAATCCAATATTGGGGAAATTCTTGAAGCACACTCAAGTAGACTCGTTTGGCGACTCTGGCACATCTCAGAGCTCAACCAGTACAACTGCTGCTGCATCTACCACAATAACTGTCACCTCTGCAACTCAGACCTCTGGGAGTGTCACACCGGTCTCATCGAGTCCAGGCACTCCAACTCCCGGAGCCGCGGCGGCCGCGGCGGCTGCCACAGCTGCAGCTGCAGCAGCTGCTGCTAACGCACCCACCAACATAACCCGGCCCTTATTTCAATCTACGTCGCCGTCGGATCATGATCTCTTGAAGGCCCAGCTGCTGGAGTTTGAAACTGTATTACGTCATGTCCATACGACTCGGCAGGTCCAGGAACGTCAGTCAGTCAGCAGTAATGAGGAAGATGTGCAGCCTAAGCCAGTGCGCCCTGTTCAAACTGATGCAAGTGTTCAAGCAGGACCGCAGTCCATCAGCCAGACTAAAGTCCATTCAACAGCCCAAGCAACAACTCAAACTGTTGTTCAAGCCAGTATTCAAACTCTGCCTAAAACCATAGTCCCTTCAACAGTCTCTGTGTCTACTAGTTTCACACAAACTGTTCCTCAAACATCATCTTCACTTCCTGTAACTCCCAAGAAGAAATCTAAACTCATCAAGACCTTAGCTGTGACAACGACTGGTACTGTTTCACTTGCTCCAGAGGCAAGGTCAGCTGTTATAAAACCAGCTATCATTCATACTATTTCATCAGCTAAGCATATAAATCAGAAGATAACTGAAGACGAGGCAACAACTGCTCGAATATTATCTATTCTGCGCCAGTATGATGAACAGTTGAGATGTTCTCCTGAAATCAATAACAAACCTGCTCCCAGGCGGCGCAACCAAGCACAACCAGGTTCTAGCCCTAACAGTAAGCGAAAGCATAAGAAAAGCAAAAACAGTATTTCAGAACTTAGCCCAGGAACTGATGATACCCACACAATGGGAAGTGAAGACTCCAGTATTGCCTCTCATTTTGCTGAAGGTGTTATGGAAGCTACTCCAACGAGTCCTCTTTCAACTTGTGATGACCGCTCTGTGGCGAGTACTGTAACAACTTCCGGGGAAGCAACTCCTGCCTCTGCCTCTGTCTCTACAACTGTTACCTCCTTTACTGGAGTCACCATATCAACTAATTCAACAGTTGAGTCAAGTGACATAGCACCCTCATCTGCTGAGTCTCCCAGTCAAAAAGCTCAGTATCTTTCTAAAGTCCAAACCTCTCCAAAAGCACACAGCCCAACTAAAGTTCAAGTGATACCTAGAACACAGGCATCTCCTAAACCACCGACTGTGTCAAAATCACCTTCTCCAACCAAAGTGCAGAGTCCTACCAAAGTTAAAATGCCGCTCAAAGCTCAAGTAACTCAGATCTCACCAAAGGTGCGGCCTTTACCCAAATTAGCCACCTCAACCAAAGTGCTCCAGCTCCCCACTCAAGTCAGCATATCTCCACCCAAGACAACAACAATGACTTTGGTGTCTACTGTATCAACTCCACCTCAGTCACTTGGTGTTCAAACGCATAGTGAGAGTCAGATTTCAAGTGTATCTCAAGTGAGCCGAGTCATCCAGTCTGTGGAATCCCTGAAGCATGAGAGCTCTCCAACCTCAGAAGCTCAATCGCAAGGAAGTGATGTGTCTCCTGAAACGACACCAACATCAAGTGCATCTCATTTAGCAAAAGCTTTGCAGTCATCGAAACAGGCTTCGCAAACTCCTCTCTTAGCGAAGGCGCTAGAGACTCCTGCAGCTCCTTTGCCCACAACATTTGCGGGAATTCTGAAGACTGCCTCAAACTTGAACATTACGCAGCCATCTACTCTGACTCCATTGAGGAACACCTCTAAGGCTGAAGGAACACACATTTCGAAAATAAACCGCTTTACCCTTCAAGGAACAGAATCAACCTCAACATCATCATCTGTGCAAGTGAGTCAGAGTTCACAAACAGTGAATGCTTCAACATCTCCACTCCCACCTCAACAAAATTTGCATGTATCTAAAACTAGTCAGTCAATCGAGTTGTCAAGGACTCATAAACCATCCCAGGTTGTATCATCATCAATGTCTGTGCCTACTACAGTCTTGTCTCAAAGACTTGTGACAATAACTAGTCAGTCTCCTAGAGTCCAGGCTGCGCTACAAGCTACACAACAGTTGCAAGCAAATCAGCAGGAAACAAGCTCTCAGGAGCAGACAGCCTGCCTGCAGCCTGCTCACAAGGTGCGGCCTTCACCCCATATCGTCCAGCTAACTCACCTGAAGCCGGCGACTTCAAAAACTGAGGAGAATACTCCAAAGGAGAAAATTACTTCCCAAATAGTGCAGCCGGAACTGCAAGCCCCAACAATTATTCAGAATGTCCAGCCAGCTTTGCAAGTGCATCAGACATCACCTGTTTCACAAGCTCAGCTATCGTCTCATGTTTTACAACCAGTATCACAAGGACAACTCACCTCTCAGATTCAGTTGACTCCTCAAATGGTGCACTCAGTTTCTCAGGGGCAACTGACTTCTCAAATCCTGCAGGCTACTTCTCAGGCACAGTCAAGTTCTCAATTCCTGCACATTGTGTCTCAGGCTTCACCATCTCAAATGGTGCAAACAGTTTCTCAGGTCTCACCTATCTCCCAGATTGTTATTCCTGCATCCCAGCTAGTCCAAACGAGTACCCAGATGCAACCGCCTCCAATAATTCAGTCTGGAGCCCAAACTCAGATGTCTCAAATTATTCATACATCTCCACAGCTAGTTCAGTCAATTCAGCAGTCATCCATACCACAGCTTGTGCAGACCTCCAAGTCATCTCAAACTACCCAGCAACGATACGGAGTCCAGCCAGTTCAGCTATCAGCTGCCCATGCATCACAACTTAGAAGAATTGTTCACCCGACTCAAGTTTCATTGTCAACTGTTGCTCAAGGGGATCGCCCACCTCAGCTTGTACAAATTTCACAGCCGCAGCTTGTACAAACGGCTCTAACCCAGCAATTACACTCGTCACAGCCATTGCTGATGTCTCCAACATCTCAAGCAATGACTATATCACATACTTCCCCAGTGAAGCAAGCTGAAAGTGAGGGGCCAAAAGTGGTGGTTGTGGTTTCATCATCACCATCTGTGATGGTACCCTCTGGTGCTGGCATGCTCCATGTGGCTGGCAACATGCAAGTGCCTGTGGTGTTACGTCACGTTCAAAAGCCAGATGGCAAACTGCAAGTGCTAAATTGTGATCCTAATCTGCTCTCGGCTGTTCAACAAATGCTCAGTGTCAGTACACCTGTTGTGACTTCTGGGCATCTATGTGCGGCAATTACGACTTCAGCCACTGCCATTTCCACATCAGGCCCTCTGTTGACAATTCCAAGTGCATTGGATTCATCGGTTGTGACTGACGCCACTGTGCTGTCTCACAGCACTACTCCTGTTTCAAATGATGTATCAGTGAATCCACCGATTCCCATCTCATTGAGCTCAGCCAGTCAAGTATACCCCTCTCTAGTTGCTACAGCACAACCACTTATCTCATCTCCAGTGTTGGATGCACCAGTCAACTCTCAAGCTGTTCCAAGAGCTGTAACTCCATCGTCTGCTAGCAGCATTCCACCAGCCACCAACACCTCCCCTACTGGTGCTCCGGCCCGACCCACCACTCTACTAGCACTGCAGAAGCAACAGTTTGCCCAACTGCAACTGAGGAATATGCAATTGCGACAGCAGGGAGAGGAAGAGAAACAATTAGAGATCCAGAAGACACAAAACCTACATCGTCCAAGTCAGTCTCAAACTTTTCTACCGGAAGTATCTCAACATTCTCAAACTAAATCGGCCAGTGATTCTCAACCATCAGCTCAGTCAGAGGTCCATCCTCAATCTCAGACTGGGTCACAGAAGATACACATAAGTACCGCAGTGCAAGGTCAATTGGATTCTCAAGGACCACTTCAAGTTCAGAAACAACCGCAATTGTTGCAGCCAGTTCGGCAGCTCACTTCACCAAGAAAATTGAACACCAGTTTACCAAAAGCAGGGCGTCCCTCCCCGACCTCAGCAACACCACAGATCAAGCCAACTGAGCCGAAGCACCTAAAGCAATTGCTGGAGCAACCTTCTGCACCTCTACCTCCACTTTGTCCAACAGTTGTGAGGAGACTCAGTTATACAGGAACTATTTCTTCAGCACCTTCTCTGGTGAGTGATCCTTCCAAAGGCTCATCTGTGCCTTTGAAGCGAGCTGAAGATCAGCAGAAAGCAGAAGTTCCAAGGGAAAGTACATCGTCAATATGTGGAGGTCAAGAAAGCTTACCAGTTAGTGTTTTAGAAGAACATGAGCCTACTAAATCCCCAGAGAAATTACTTGGGAAAAATGTAGCTTGTGGTAATAATAGTCAAACAGCTTTCTCTAGCCCTGGTGTTTTATCTCAAGTGTTACTGAATCAATCACCTGGGAAATCATCTCTCACATCCCAAGAGGCATCTTCAACATGTGTTCCAGAAAAACTTCTGTCAGCACCATCAGAAAATGAATCCCTTGCATCATCTCCTAGCTTGTTACCTGAAGAGAATTTTTCTTCATCCTTAAAGTACACGACATCATCAAAAGAACACTTGCTAAGATCATCACCTGAGAAGATGTTTGCTGCCTCTGTATCAGCAGATGTAATAGGCTCTTTTGCAAACCAGAATGTTGCATCCTTACGTGCAGTGCTGTCACCATCTGCGTCCCACTCACATGAAGAACAGCCAGCATCTTCTGTAGCTAAGGAGTTAAAAGGTCCTCAACTTCAAGAATCCATCCTTGAAGAAAATTTTTTATCAAACATTGACGTATCTTCGAATATGCTGAATAGTACTCCCCCAATTGAGATATCCTCACCTCTTCAGGAACATAAAGAGTCATCTCAAAAATTCACTTTGGCTTTGAAAGCCCCAAAGGCATGTTCTGATTCAGCTCTCCCTCAGAAAATAGAAATTAAAATTGAAGAAGAGGAATTAACTTCTAGTTTTGAAGCTGGTTTGAAATCTAATGGGCAGGGAGAAAATGAAAGTCACTTCAGTTCTCAAAATCTCAATAACCCTTCCATTCAGAGTGAGCTTATTACAGGTTCTGTTGAAAATGTGGTGGAACCCATCGCTGAGAGTGAAGAGCATTGTAATTCAAGAACATCTGCAGAAATTGCCAAAAATTCTCATAATGGACGTCCTCAACAAAATTCAGAACTGAATAAGGTTCCTCTATTGGCTATGATATCTGTAAATCAGGCAGCATCCCAGAAAAGTCATCAGACCTCAGTGTTGGAGGGAACCCCTCTCACGCCGGTGCCTGTGTCAAAGTCTCTTGAAACGTTGCCCTCAAAAGTAGCTCAACTTGCCATTGATACCAGTGTGAACTTAAAGGAACAGCACTTGGCATTGTCAGTCCAATTTCACTCTGAAGACAAACCTGCCACTTCTTCTGAATTGCGAGTGTACCCAGCTGCTCAAGGGAGTGGAGATCTTAGCAGATCCCAGCTTATGAAAGCTAAGCCGTTAAAATCATCTGAATCTTCAATTTTTCCTAGCTTACCGACACCATCTCTGGTACCAACGACAATGCAAATGCCAACATCTACTTACTTGTCCAGTAATCGTGCTTCTACAGAAAAAACGAAAGTGCCATTACAGATGACTGTGAAGCCATCACCTGTTAAAACTTCATCAGAGGACTGCATTCCACCTCTTACACAAACGACCACACCATTGGTTGTTCATAAACCTTCACCTGCTAAAGCCTTAGCTGTTATACAACAGAAAACTTCATTCCTGCCGCAGACTTTGCAAAATACTGCAGCCACTGTACATCAACATGTTCCTGCCATTTCAACTTCATCAGGAGATATCCAACCAAGCATGTCCAAAGCTTCCACTACACCAAAGCGACGGCATCGAAATAAGGAGCAAAATTCACCAGTGATGCAACATGGCAAGAGCTCTTTGTCTCAAACTAATCAGCTGCCAACAGACTTTGCATCTGTTTGCCCACCAATATCCCTGCCCAGACTTCAGCACTTGCCACCAATTAAGCAATCAGATCAAGATGTATCTCCTCCTAAAAGGCCCAACAAGAAGAAAAAAGAAAAATCGGAGACAAAGGAACGTGATACCAAGCCTCAAATTATTCCAGAAATTGTATCTCAGCATATCAGTGATTCTATCATGAGAGTCTCTTTGGGGGTGGATGATGTCAATGCCAGTGCCACTGAGGACTTTAATTCAAAGCTGGTGAAGGATGTGTATTATGAGGGTCAAGAAAACATTCCTGTGGAAGTAGCTGTTGCTGCTCTATGTGGAGAGGATATTGAAATTGCCAAGGACCTTATAGAAGGTAAGTTTCTTGTAAATAATACTAATTTTTCTCTTTTTGAAAGTTTTCTTTTAAATCTGACTTTGAATGAATTTTTGAATATAAAGCTGCTTTGTTTGGTTGTTGTTTTGAAGCTCTACATATTGTTAAGCCGTGTGTTTTGTATTGTTTCAGGCAATCTGCAAGGTGATATAGATACCAGAGGGGCAATAACTTTGCTGCCTGCTGATCCTGATCCTGAAGATTTGAACTTTCTTAATGTCATTCCAAAGAGTGAAGAGGGTCCCTTAAAATCGGAAGAACTTAATCATGATAGCCGAGCTGATGGTTCCATACCCAATCCCTCCTCATCAAAAGAAGAAGCAGCTTTGATTTCTTCATTGAACTCTCCTTCAGAATGTAATTTGAATCCTACAGAATTATCAATGGAAGTGAAATCAGAAGGGAACAGTGATTCTCTTGCTGAATCCCCAAATGACTCTGCCACTGTAAGAACTCAGTCTGAATCATCACTCTTCATGCTGAAAACTGAACCACCTGGTGTCACTGATGAGAACTCACAATGTATTAAAAAAGAATGTGATCTGAATGCTGAAAGCAAAGAATGTAATGCTGGCGCCATCAAAACTGCTCAAAAACGTAAGACAACTTCTCAAGCAGGTTCATTTTCAGAACATTCTAGGTCATTGTCTGGAAGTGAGGACTTAAGTATGGACAAGACTAGTACTAGTGATATCTTTCCTCCTGAGACTGACCTGCTTTTTGAAAATACTCTATCTCCCTCATTTTTAGGTGATATAACTCAAATGTCTCCATCATGCAGTCAGGACACTGTGAGTGGCAGCCCAGAGCCACCTGAGAAGAAAAAGAAATGTTTTATGTTGAAGGCCAGTATTTTAAACAAAGTTCAGACTTCAGGACATCAATATTGCGTTGAATCTGTGCCAAAGCTCGAGTTAGAAGATTCAGACAGAGTACAACAATCTAAGGCTGAAAGTATTACTAATGCTTTGTCATCCACTGATAGTTTGAATCAGTTCAATGGAGAAACAACCAACACTAATCGGAATATTGTTGAAGAATTAGAGATATCTCCTCAAGAGCCTGATTACGCTTTTACATCTGATGAGACTATGGTGTCATACTCCTCTATTCGCAAAATAGAGATGTCTGCTGAATCGCTATCTGAGCCTGCCATTTCATCACATGACAACCCTGCATTGAGTACTTTATCAGCTTCAAGTTCAGTTGCTCCATGTTTCTCTTGTCGTAAGTCTGAATCAGAAACAGGCGAGATAAGTGTTGATGAGCTTCCGTGGGAGAGATTACCTCTTTACACTTTAGCAACATCAGATGATGAATTTTGGGGATCAACCTTAAATTCAGATGCCGAAGTCGATGCTGTAGATAGAGCTGAAACTAATAACTCTCTATCTGCAGGTGACTCAATATCCAGAAGTACTAAAACGACAGGACGAGCAAGTTCACGCCGCTCTCTTTCACAATCTAGAAGAGGTGGTGTTAAACGGAGTAGTGATTCTGTGGATAGTTCTGCTAAAAAACAACCTGGAGAGAAGAGAAAACGAATGAGTTCTGTTGCATCTAATGAGGAACATGGATTTGTCACAAGATCATCTGCTGCTAAAGCATTGACACCAACTCGAAAAGCCATCATGTCCCCAAGAGAAGACACCCATGGGGTGCGCCGTCGGGTTTCATCTCGTACCCACAAGCCAGTTACCAAGTTCGATGAGCCTCCACAAAGAGTCAAACTTTCCAGCAAACAGTCTCCCAAAATAATTGCTCACAAGAAGAAATAAATTTTTCTGTTTTGGGGCTAACTCTTTTACTTGTTGCTAGAGCTCTAATTATACTTAACGGTTAAGTGAAATAGTACTGAATATTGTAACTTGTTTTAACTTTAAATGTTATTGTAAATGTTATTTCTAACTGATTGACACCTTTATGAAAATTAAATTTCCCTCAGCACTGAATTGCAGTCCAGATAAGCATTTTTCTCAGTGTTAGGCGTATTGTGATGAAAATGATGGAATATATCTTGTAAATATCCCTACAAAATTGCTGTACAGAATTTCTGATTTTGATGCCAAATGTAGGTCATTTCAATTCAGTGTTCTAGTTTTAGGAGGCAGTCATTGTTTGTGTGCAATGTGAGTAATTAAAGGTTGTGCAAATAATTAACCTTGTAACAGAATTGTAATGAATTTGAATCAAGAATTAATATAAATTAGTCCAGCAGTTTACAAGATTCTGCTTACTAGTTGTTTGCAGGCAATTGGATTGTGCTACCTTATCTGTAATCGTATTATACAAGTATACAAGAAAGATTTGGCATAGAATAGATGACATGTACCTTCAAAATAGAAAATACCATGTTCACTTTACGTAACAGTTATTATTTGTGGAATTTAATTGCCTTGACTTTTGCATTACTTTCATTCTATGAAAAGGTTCAATATTAGTTTGTTTTAATATCACATATCAAATGTACAATATTTGTTATAAATTTGTCTGTAATGTTTTAGAATGTGTTGTAGATCTGAATTCATTTCTTATACTGGAATTTATCGAACTGAAAAGCAAAAAGCAGTTTTTGTTCTACAGAGTTCAGCTTGTTCCTTTTTACAGTATTTTAAGTATAGACAAAGTTCTACTTCCTAATTACCTGATTAGCTTTGGATTTTACTTTTGGTTAAAATGTACAAATAAGAATTCCACTCTCTATAAATTGTGTGGATTCTCCTCCTAAAATCAGACATTTTTCTTGATTGTACTCTATGTGGGGATTGGAGGTATGTGAAATAAGATTTGCCTTCCAATCTCAGTATTTCATGTACTTCCATGGCTTTTTATGAAAAAACAAAAAAAGAAAAACAAAAACATACTTATAATCTATTTTGGAGGGGTGTACTTATACTCGATGTATGGAAGCATGTGGTGTTCTCAACTTATTTTGAGATTATGAAAATTTCCTTAGTATGTATGTTGGTGTTCAAAATTATTGATGTAGTACAATTTTTAACTGGAACAAGGCTTCTTTGGTGCTGTAATTGTTGGGGAAATGACTAGCTTATTTAGCATATCTTTCCTTGATCTCTCCCAATTGCAGTTTGAAATGTTTTTCTACTTTTTAAAACAATGGTGCTATTAATCCAAGTGAATCAAGGTACAAATTATGTGACTGTAATTTTGCGGCTCTGCATAATGCAATGCAGTGATCTTGTATTTCTTTCCTGGTTGAATGTCATTTATGTTGGTAAGTCAACTTAATGTCAAATAATTCAAATTGTTTCCTTCATGTTTTTTTCTACCAATGTTGCTGTACACTTTGCATCAGCTGTTTTAGTCTCCTATCTCTCTACTGGTATATTGCCGTGCATTTAGAAACTCCCATGCTTACCCTGCAAAGTGAAATGAAACATTAAATCGAAAGCACATAATAATTTGTAAAATTTCTCTGAAATGGATTTTTTATGAGTGATTTCGTTGGTTGCATTTACTTTTTCAAGGTGCAGAAAATTGCTTTGCTGCTCCTCTAGGGCAGCAATGTCGTGAATGACCAATCAGAAGAAAGTGTGATCATAAAAATCATTCTTGTGTTCAAATTCCATCTTTGTGTCATTTTGCTCTCTGATTCTTCTTTGTAATTCTTGTTTTATTTCATCATTATGTTCTTTGCTCTGAAAGGAAATTGGAATCTTGCATCTTTCTTCTTCTTTTTTTGTTGAAGTATCCATGTGGTCGTTGAATTCTCTTAGTAAGTTGGCATAATATTTCTCAAATTATGGTTCAAATCATGTCAAACTGACTAGGAGTCGCCAAGTGCCATACAATATAGATCATATAGCTCTTGTAAATTTGTCGTGTCAATGTTAACTCCTTTGCACAAGGCTGCTATGTTTCCTTTGCAATGAGCAGGACTACGATTAAAAACTAAACTCACTTTCACAATCATTATTGAAGATATTGTAGTTATCATTCTCTGCATGGTCTTTTTAATTCTTCTCAATTCTATTTCTGTGTAGATTTATAAATGCCTCTGTATTTATTACTATGGATTTTTGTGAATATTGTGATATCACATATGAAACTGTATTTCACTTACAATAATTCAGGTGATGATGGCGATGTGTCAGCATTGCATCATTTATCCTCTGGCTGCAATCTTCTTTTTTTTTTTTTTTTTTTTTTTTTTTTTTTTTTTTTTTTTT
>CABIKL010000467.1:0-22394 GCA_902196195.1 Aptinothrips rufus
CAACCTCTCACTGGTCGCACCCCCCGCCTCCAACTACCTCACGGCCCACCAGGGCTCACCCCCGCCCGCCCACCAGTTCTCTCCGCAGCCCGGCGCCCCCGCCCCCACCCCCGCCCCCGTCCCCGCCCCCGCAACCACCTCTGCGCCTGCCCTGTACCTCCACGCGCCCGAGAGCCCCAACGCTGGCAATCACGATGACGATCTTCTGGGCCAGGAATCCAGGAGACGGACAGGGTAAACACCACTCAGAGTTCTATTCAGTACCAATAAAATTTGATCGGAAGTGCTCGGCACGAGTTAACATTTAATTGGGTTAAAATTTTCAACCCATAAATCCATAAGGGATAGTCCCTAAATAACGAACGCACGTTTTTAATTTAATTTAATTTAATATTACTTTCTGTTTGTGTTTCGCAAATACCGGTATCGTCCTTGGCCGATTCACAAATAACGAATCTTTTTCTCTTTCCTATCAGCACGGGGACTCGCGAAGTGCACAATAAGCTGGAAAAGAATCGGCGCGCTCACCTTAAGGAGTGCTTCGATGTCCTCAAGCGCCAGTTGCCAACATGTCAAGAAGAGAAAAAGTGTTCAAATCTGTCCATCCTTCACTCAGCCATTCGTTACATCCAAGTAAGTAACTTTTTGCTTTTTACTTTATTCTCGTCCAGAAGTTCTCTTCATCGTCATAAGAATACGAACTGCTAACTGCGAGCAATCCAATGCTGGAGCATGCCGATTCTCTCTGTCGCTGTCGTTGCTCGCGAAGTGACATGTCGTTGCTGACGAGGCACCCTGACCTGCCCCACAGTCGCTGCGCCGCAAGGAGCGGGAGTACGAGCACGAGATGGAGCGGCTGGCGCGGGAGAAGATCTCTGCCCAGCAGCGGCTCGCCTGCCTCAAGAAGGACCTGGCCGCACAGTGGGACCACATCGACATCAACGCGCTCTACCCGGACTGCGTCGACTCGCCCAACGGGGAGATGAGCGCCAGGGTGAGGCTGCCCTCGCCAACCTCCACGTCCACGGCCTCAGGTGAGCCAACCCAACCCTCGCAGGCTGCTAGCTGCTGCACATTGCTGCAGCTGACTTGGCCAACTCGACGTATTCAACTCAACACTCCCCTCTGCTTTCAGCTGAGCTGGACGGCGGTATGATCATCGACGAGGACGACGACGAGGAGGACGACGACGACACCATGTCGTTCCACAGCGGGCGACAGCGGAGCGCCTCGGACAGCAGCAGCGCCATGCCAGCCTACAGCAGCCCCGCCCCCGGCCCCGCCCCCGCCCCCGGCCCGCCGCCTGCTCAGTCGGCACCCCCCAACCTCCGGGACGTGCACGGCTACCGCGGGGAGAGCCCACAGGTGCCGGCTCAGCCCCGATCAAGGTCTCCCATCAGCCCCGGACCAGTAAGTACTCCGGTGCAAACGTGAGATATCCACGGCGAGCCTTACAATCAGTTCCTCTAGACACTGCCTTCATCTTGTTCACAGCGCACTGCGTCGCCCGTCGTGTCCATGCGAGTTGCCGCGCCAGGTCTGGGACCTAGTGTCACCACCAACGGCCATGCCACAGATTCCAACGTGTATAAGATGACAAACTCGGTACGTCAATGAGTAATGAGTACCTTCGGTGTCTATCTTTCGCACACTTTCCTACTGACATGTGATCACTATAGTGCGTTTGTTTGTTCAATCGGACAGGAAGCACGTGGGGCCTCGGCGCCGTCGAGCGCATATGTGCCCGCCAAGCTGCTCAACTACAGCATTAAGGTGGCGTCGCCAGCATCTGCTCCCCCCACTTTAGTGGCATCCTCCAGTCCACCTGGCCCATCTGCGGGCGCAAGGGTGCCCAGCTCTCCGGTAGGCACTCTGACCACTCTTCCTGGCCAGGGTCACAGCATTGAGAGGAGGTCTCCTCCGGCTCCGACCTCTGTTCGTAACCACGTCCCGAGTCCTCCGGGATCGGGATCGGGGCCGGGGACGGCCGCGAGCCCCGTAGTGTCCACCGCGGCGGGCGGCACCTTGCTGGGGGTACCAGTACCACTCACTTCGCACCACATTCAGCTGCCCATGTCTGCCCAGGTGAGAGAGAGCACGACCGATATATTGTCTTTCTTGAGTTTGAAACAATAGGATCAGCAGGGAATGAAGCCAAAGGGACAAAGCTTTTTAAACAGAAAAAAAAAGATCTAGTGTTGTTTTGTTTATTCAGGTCGATTCAGGTGTGACAGGTGTGACATGTATAGGTGAAGTTCTGTTCTTCATTAGCACCTCATACTTACATCCAACCTTGCCTCTTTCCAAAGGTTGTCAACAATGGACGCTGGTTAGGAGTGAGTCCTGCTATTCTTCAACTTGCCACACCTTCAAATCAAAGATTAGTTCTGGAACCTGCTGCCTTATCCCATCGTACAGCAACAAGTAAGGACTGAGCTTAAGCACATATTGTGCAATTTCTTGTCTGCAAAGGGCACTTTAAAACTTATTTTTGAGTGCGTTTATTCATTTAAAATTTCTCGGTGAGGAAGGTGACAATGTGTCATTGAATATTTATAAACAATTATTTTCAGTGCAGAAATAGAGGGATACTACACAGAAACTGTCCTTTTGAAACAGCTATTTTGTAATGCATCAATAATTAATAATTACTGACAAAGTTCATTATTAATAGAATATTGTCAGGACAAACTTTTTCAATAGATTAGACTGCTTTGTTTGCATTTTAGATCTTTCATCTGAAAAATTAATTAAAACTCTGTTTTTCTGTTTCCAGGTAATGGAGCAACATCTTTAGTGACACATCAAAGAATAAGTGCAGGTCCCATCCCGCCTCTAGGCTCCCCTGCAGCTGTGTCCACAGCCACTGCTGCCATCCCCAGGCAGGCAGTGAACAGCAAGATGATGGTTGGGGCGACCGGTATCACACCTGGAGTCACGATTCTTGGTGACAGCTTCCATAAATCCAACTCAGCTGATGGGATTAGGCCTACGACTGAAGTTGGACTGCTATGTGGTAGCAAGGGACTTCAGATTTCAAATGGTAAATGTTTTAAATAGATCACAAAGAGATTGTTTTGTGAAAAGCAGGACGATGTAAAACATTTATTTAGCTTTTGATAAGAAAAAGCCATTTGAGAAAGAAAGCCCTTATTCTTTGCTTACAGATACTAACGGACATCTGTTAACAACAACGGTTCATCCAGGATCTGCCTCCTTACCAGCTCATATGACACATGTGGTGTCCTCTCATCCCTCTCTCTCTCCACTCGTTACACCAATCACAGTGATGTCGCAGGGTACTCATATCCTAACCACAAGCCCATTGGGAAAAGTGAGTAGTCGATTATGTTTGTCATCAGCATTGAGGAATTCTTTCCTTTTAAAAAATAAAAATTAAATAACAAACTATCCGTTCTTTTACTCTTGTTAATGCCCTGTATTTAATGCCCAGGTAGCACCCCTGATTAAAACAATGCCAATTGTTAATCCACAATATATTGGTGCTGTTGTGAAGCCGACCATGGTGGTGGTTAGCTCCGCTTCAACTCATCCACCAAACTCTGGAGTCTGAGTGATGTGCTGCTTCAATTAGTGCAAAAATGAATGTAATTATTTTTATTTCTCAAGCAATCAACAATCTTTCTTTCTCCTTTTTTCCCCAAATTATTTGGCAATCTACTTTGAAAAGTGGATGATATGCTTGCTATTGCTGTGAAAGTTTGTAGGAAAATTTCTTTGAGGTGTATGAGTTAATTAGCCTAAGTTTTATGAGATTAATAGATGGAAATCTGTCAGGACTCATCAATTAGCAGCAGGCTCTGCACTTGGTGGGTCACTTAATAGCAGATTTCATTCTGGCTGTGAGTGTGCTGTTCAGCTAAAAATTCTGAGGTCAAACTCTTTTGAAAGTCCTGCTTATGTTCTGTATGATAGTGTGAGACTGCTAGATTGAATATGTGGTCCTTATTAACATGTACATCAAGCTCTGACAAGTTACTCTGAAAGCGGAAATTTGTTCGGGACCTTTATCATTCATTATGCCGTGTACAGTTTGGAATGAAGTAAAATTGTCGTCATCATATTGTTGCATCTGTAATCAGATATCACTTGAAATGCATCCAGGATTGTATATTTCTGTTTCTAAGAGTGCATTTGAGTCACAAGGCACTGTCCTCTTTTCATAATACATGATTCATGTAATTGCTATTTACATTTAATGTGCACATTATTACAAAGCTGATGAAGCGTTAGTCAATTATTCAAATTCATTCTAAGTTTAGCACACCAGTCATTTTGAAGATCTTCCTTAGAAGATAAAATCGGCTGAACTTTTAAATGTTTCAGTAGAATGAGTCTTTCTATAGTACCAGTGAGTATGAAAGGAGTTAGCTCTGCCAGTGCCAAGATCAGGAACTTCCTTGGAAAGATATGAGGAAGGGTATTACTTCACCTCTAGTCATACTTGTTGGATGGTATGAATTTTGGTGATATGACTGATATTAATTTAATTAGTACTTCTTAATTGTGAATATAACAGAGAGCTAAAATACATTTTAAATCAAATATTTCTGTGAATAAAAATATAATGGAGGTAGAATGACTCAAATTTAGCACAAGTTTACTCTGAACTGCCAAGTTCGAATTCAGGTACTTTCAGGTTAATTTCTGTGAAGTTCTTGATACAACAGTATTTTGTCCAACTGCATTTGTTTAAATTGAATGCATGGATGGTAAGTCAGAGAAGCTAATCTTTCAAATTTATGCTGATTATGACTTGAAAAGTCTTTGGGAGTATCATACTTACAAAAATGTTTGACTTTTCAAAGCATTTTTGGACAATTCCAATTGCTGCTGTACCAGCGCAGTAAGTTATTGTTGCTCCAAGCAAGGAAGAGTAGGTCAATGATGATTGAAAAGTAGGTAACAATGTTTTTAAAGATGATAGTTTTAGGAGGCTTATACATCGCCCCAGTAAAAGTTCTCATTTATTCTAGACAGAATGTTTCAATATCTGTAGGCATCTCGGAGACTAACTGCTACATTTACAGAAAGTGGACAGAAGTTGAAACATTTTTCTTGAATTACTGAGAAATTTTGCATGGGTAACAAATATTCCTTTAAACAAATTAAATGAAACCCGAGTTCTTAGCAAACAAAGAACAGAGTTACCTATCATGTCTTTTGCTATTGCAACATAAGTACAATCTTATGACAACATCGGTTTTAACTAACTTGGATCATGTATAGTTGGGCTTCAAATCTCACAGCACACATACCCGGACTTGTAAGAGTAGCAGTTGTTTCTGGGATGGTTATGCTGTAGGAACCTAATTTCAGAACAACTCTGGCTGTGATAGATTTTTTAAAAAAATGAAAAAGAAAAAGGAATAAAAAAATTAAGTAAGATCCTTAAAATTTTTGGAACCTTTAAAGTAAAATATCTGAAAATAGTTCAATTTCCCTGAGGTCATCATGAGACGGGTTCCCACAGCATAAGTGAACTTCAGCACTTGCTTGTTGGCCCCACATACAATGTTTTGGAAAACACACTAATTCTATGGGACTGTTTCAATTTATGCCAGCTCAAAAAGCAACCAATGGTATCTTGGATATTAAATAAGAAGCTGTACTATTTTTATTTTGCCTTTCCTTTGATAACAGAAGACTGGTTTATCTAAGGTGAAAGCCCCCTCCAAACTTGATAATGTAATAGTAAGATAGTAATACAAATCTGTTTTATCTTTGTTAGATCAATGCTAAAAACTGAGAAAAACCGCAACTGCATATAAATTGAGAAATCTGTCAATTCATTTTTTTACCATATCATCCTCAACAATTTTTCCGTCAAGTATGCGTTAAATAGTCATGCTTTGAGATGTCAGATATGAGGCACATAAACAGAACTTTTGAAGGGTATGATTAGCTGCTTGTTTTCAGTTGATCATTAAGACACAAGTTTTGGTTATTTGATTGTGATTAAGCTAAACAAATACATAATATTCATAAGGTGTTAAATATCTTTTTATTTTAGCCTCTGTTGAAAATAATTCATTGTTGTAAAATGTAAATTAATGTTTGTAAATAGAGGAAAAAAATAAATTCCTTACCAGGCAAAGAGATGTATTTTTATTCATCAGCATCATTCCATCCATTCAGAAATGTCGACATAGAAATACTTTGTATGTTCCATTGAAAACATACCACATCTATGAACCATCTATTTGTATGCATTGAACAAAAATATTAAATTTACAGATGCGATTAACAACAAACATTAAAAAATTGCTGAGTATGTGCAATAACTCCGTGCTCTATCACAGTACTCTCCTTTGTTGAGGATTCAGACCATTTGAAGCCTGAGATCATTTAGACCCCATTGATTTTTGCTAATCAAGATAATGTCTCCTGAAAAATATAAAAAAATCCGCCATAATTTTGATAAAAAGAAACACAATGCAACAACTTATTCAATCTTTCAGAGCAAATCTAACCTTTTCAACAAGGAGAACATGTTGCCTAGTTAGAATATGATTCCTTCCTTGCAGAACAGCAACTAATAAGAACACAGAGACCAACCCTACCAGAAGGTAACTGATTTGGAGCAGGTGTGAGAAAATTTGAAGTCTCTTATCCTGTGTGAGTAAATTGTACAGTCAACAAAACAATAGAGTTCTCTTCAAGAGAAAAATGATAATGTGCAAAAAATAGTGTTGAAAAGGTACTTGCATCACTCAGTAAAGTCTTTGGACCATCTTTTGAAATATCATAAAAGATCTCCAGAATACTTCCATTATTACAAATATCTGCAGTCTTCTCCTTGGGTTGCTTTTCTAAAATTTTTCCAATTTCATGAACAGATATCTAAAACGAAATAATAGGACATGAATATTTAGAATGTTTTGAATAACTAAAAGAAAGATCAAAATAGGGACAAAAAAGATGATGTCTGGGTTTCAAAATATGAAATGAACCCTTTACTGACAGACTTACATTCAATGCTCCACATTGGTTGTCTTTCTGCAAGTTACTTGGTGCAGTTGGCAAATTAGAGGAGACCGCACTCAAAACAACACACACATTAAGCCCCTTCATGTTCTCTAGAGAATGTGTTTGAGGTATTATTAATGCAATGCCAATATTTTCACTACTACCATCTTCAGATGAACTCTGTTGACATGACTGCCTCCATCCTGAAATATTTCAACACTGTTGATATGTACAGAAATTATTTGAATAAAAAATGTAATTGAGTTGTATCAAACCTTTAGAAGAAATTTGTCCAACAAAACTGACTGAAGTATATCCCAGCTTGTGCCACTGAAGAAGATTTACATGCAAACTGCTCACTGTTGCAGAAATGGTTGTAGTATTCTGTGAATTTGCTAACTGAGTAATTGATGATGAAGATGCGTGAGTCGTGGGTTGGTTCGGATCAGAAATATTGAGACAAAGTTTCTGATTCCTTAGCATGCTCATGAGGCTATTCCAATCCTGAAAAGAAAAAAGATATTAAATTATTTATTAACACAAAAAAACAACAACAATGAGTCAGATAGAGATGTGCTGCAGATATTCAGGCACCTTACCTCTTGGGCATGTAAATCCAGCAATAGATCTTTGTCCTTGATATAAAATGCTAACAGGAAGAGTGAAGCAGCCATGACCACTAAACTTATAATGAAAATCACTACAGGAGGGCGAGCAAAGTATAACGATTGAAAACTTTCCACTATCGAGGCTTTCATTCTTGTTCCTGGAATTAAATCAATGTAAGATTAAGCTATCTTGTTTATAACATTTCTCATTACCAGTCATCGGAAAAAAACAGCACTATAACAAATAATAATAACTTTGACAGGGAAAATAGCAGTTGCCATCATAAACATTTCAAAGGGAAGACCACTTAATCAACAACATCCAAGAGAACTGCAGTATCTATTAAAATTTGATAGATTGGGTTTGATATACTACAAATCATACTTGTGACATAACTATCTAAAATCTCTTATTTAATTAAGCTAGTTGTAAAAACAATAGACAAGAATCTAAAATAACAGAAAATAACAAACAAAGTTGTTGTCAGGCATAGCCTACAAAATACTAAAAACTCCGAAATTTAAACAGTTCAGAAAATAGAAGCAAACCACATAGAAATCTGATTTTAAAATTCTTATGACCGGCTTATGGTTAAATATTTTGCTGCCAAGCTCGAATATTGCGTTTCGTCTGACACCACAAAAAAAGGCTTCTGCTTCAGCCGGTCCGTCAAGTCAATAAGCATGATGAAATGTGCTTACATCGCAAGAAGATAACACAAGATGAAGAGAACACGCCAGCAGTCGAACTGGCTTAGTTTTTCCAACGAATTGAAAAGAGTTCTGCTAAAATAGAATTGAGGTTAAAATGTGTACTGTATCGGCTACCAGATGCTCGCCCGTTCTCCCACAACAACGAACCACACACAAAAGTAGTAATCTACATCCAATTTTGCCAACAGAACGGGTCATGAAGAAATACTAATTGAATGGAAAATAACATTCTTGATATACCTCCATGGCGATAAAACGCACTAAAATATTTTAAAATAAAATTTAGGCATGAGTATTGCTATAAAACACCTAGTGTGTTAGCTATTGTTTTAAAAAATATTTATGCGTGTTGGGTAGAATGCGTCTGCTCTAACGTCACTGTACCACAACAACGGCCATTGATTTTGTCAGTAGGCGAAACGCGAAACGTCGCGCACAGATGCGTTGGTCTTAACAATTCGTGCGCTGTAGAAGACTTGATCTAACTGTCACAGTTATGATATTGGACCGTTTTATTAATTATTGAGTTGAAGTCCTAGTTTTAAATGCTATAGAACAATGTATTTCATTTGAAAAAGTGTATTCAATCATTGGAGACGAAGTCGCTGGTGGTTAAGAGGTCATACGCCGACATTTTCTATTTTTGCATCAGAGAATTTTTGAATGCTTGAAAACTGTTCATAAAACCTTTATTTTAACGCCAGAAGACTCGTATTGTTCTTAGAAGTGTGTGAATGTTTTGTGTGCCTGAGAATCAAAGTCTTCATAGAAATTTTAGTTTGTAACCCAAGTCTGTGATATATACTGTAGTGATAGATAGGCTGAGCCCTATTAAGGTAACATCCGTTTTTAGTCAATTGCACTAATTTGAAGAAGCAATGTCGAGGTCTACCTCAGCAGAAGCGAAGGAGGATTCAAGCAGAAATCGGAAATCAACATCCGATGGTAAGTAGCTTGCATTGCACTGTGTGCAGGTTAGGTTTCTCTGTGTGGAACATCTGGACTGATCAAATGTGGATTATCACTTTCACGATAATTCAATTGCAGTTTCTCACTTGTGACATGCGCAAGGATGTAGCATTTCTCTACTATTGGTACACACTATAGATAGCGCTGCATTCTTGCTGATTTCTTACCCCCTCATGAGAGCTGAAATATGTCCGTGTGTTTGTGTTACTGGATTTCACCTTCCACGCTAATTACTGCTCTGTTGTTTTTGACCTGAGAAATATTACTTTTTGGTAATGAATCAGAACTGGAGTCAGAACGTTATGAATGCTTCATCTTGTGCTGTTTAGCTGCTCCTCCTTTGAAACATTGCATTGACAACAATGCTTAGTTCTAGGAGCAATCACAATAGGAGATGCTAAATTGCATAATTTACCTTGCCATACTCTTGAAGTCTGAACAGCAATATTGTCCATTGAAGGAACAGGGGTGTAGCTGGAATGAAATTATTTTTAGTTTAAGGTTGGTCCAATCTCCTCTTTGTATGTTAAGCCCCAAAAATTAAGGGTGAGAGGCAGAGAGGGTGAGGAAACATTAATGTTTAGTCGCTCCCGCCCCCGCCCCCGCCCCCTACCCCTGTCCACTACTCCACTTCTACTGCCATCCCTGCAAAAAATGAAATCTTCATGTGGCTGAGTATAGTAATGGTAACCAGGTTCTTGGCCCTAAAATGGAATTTGAATTTTTTGCCTTTTTACTGCTTGTGTCTTGTGTTAATCCCCCTCGTTCTACCGCATCCTCCATCCCGACGGAGTGTATCATATGCGCTGTGATCCCGACCCCCTCCCCTCCCCTCCCCTCCCGGGGAGTTTGTGTTGTTTCGCCACTGACAGTCGGCGGCACGTCTTGTCTAGCGCAGGTTCTGCACAGTAGTTGTCGGTTCGTTGTTCGACGTGCGTGGCTTCGAAGGTTTTTCGTCAGGGGTTTGGGAATCCCAATTAAAAGACGAGCATTCAGTTTGGAGTCGCGCTTGATTTTACGTTCATAAGTGACATACTTTCATATAGGTTTTTATAAAAGTTGTACCACGTGTGTTCGGCCCAGACGAGTTGTTTATAGCCGAAACCCAAGTACTGTGCGGAATATCTACCGTACTTTCTGTCGGCCTAGTCCACTTTCTTAGTACCCTTCTAGTCGTTTGAAAGCACTAAGTCTAGTTCGTTTAGTCGCGTTTAGTCGTCTGCTCTTGTATTCGGGATGGAGGAAGCCGGACCGATTCGCGTAAGGAGATCCAGGCGGCGACCGCGAGGCCCTGCTGGAGGCCCTCTGCAAGGAAAGGCCGCCCAGAATGGGGGAATGCGTTGGTTTCGTCGGCCCAAGTCTGGGAGGAAGAGTTCTAGTCGTAAGTACATCAGGTTCACCGCGGTGTGACTTCATCGGTTGCTCCGCGCTTGCGGGGAAGCCGGCCCATTTGACGGGGAAGGTGTTGTGTCTCTTTGGTTGTGTTGTCCCCGATATTTGGGTTCGGGAATGTGGGAGTCATTTATGCTATTTGGTCGTGATTACTCCAATTGTTGTGTGCCGAATGGAGCAAATCGAAAAAGCGTACGAATGGAAGGCCATCTTTTTCTCACTCTGAGAGTACTCAAATTTGTTGTTAGGATCTTTTGCGATATTGCCTCAGCGACGTACTATCGTCGAAGCACTCGAACCGGAACGACAGCGTGACGAACTACGTGCTCCTAAGTTATGGAGTTTTTGTAGCCATTATGTTTTTCTGCTGCAGTTTGTGTCTCTGAAAAAGTGCCACTATCTCATTTACAAGTTGATAAATGATCTGGCAAATTTAGAGTACATGAAACCTCTCAACCATTTTTTCTCAGCACACACAACTAATTCACATCAAAGTGTGCTTTTATTATTTGAGAAAAAGTAACTTTGAATTCTTAATGTTCCAGATGAAGCTGAGGAAAGGGCAGCAATGAGTGAAGGTGGGATATCGGGTGATGACAAGGAAGATGAGAACCGTCCTCTTCAAGTTCCTGATCGTCAGTATTCAAAGGTAAATTAACAACATGCTACTTCTATGTTCACCAGTTATAATTTGAAAAGATTTAGTTGTTTTTTGAATGTGCAGTAAACTTAATTTGTCTGTACAAAATTTGGCTTAACACACTTTGGCTAAAATTATGAAATTAGTGAGACCCCATGTTTTATTGGAGAGAAAGTTAAAATCTTCTCTTACTTTTATGCATGTTTTGTTGTTCTGCGTCCTGAACTTAGAATACTGTTCCCTATTTTTTTTCTCTACACCAGGAAAAACTTATGGAGTTGCGGTCTCATCCATTGGCAAACAAAAGACCCTCGTGCTTGGACAATCCTCATAATGAGTATGTCTACCATCCTCTAATATTTTTTAATTTTCTTGTTGGAATTTGTTTTAAATGTTTTTATTTAAAATGTACCTCTGTTGATGAAAGCATTATTTTTTACAGAGCAATAGAGCGTTGGCATGGCGATCGCAAAAGGTCAGAAACACCTACTGATGAAGACACTCGACGACGTGGAGATTCTAGTGGAAATGTCGAAAAGGTATAACATTTTTTTATTGCCGTTTACTGTGGAATGGGTGCAAAGAACCCCAATGTAAATGAAGATATACTTTTTAACTGTAGAGGGACGCATAATCTTTTGATTCTCTCTTTACAAAACTAGTTTTCTCGTATTCTGTTCCCAAAAGGATGAGTTGCACTAAGGCAAGCCCACTTTCCAGATCTTAACCCTGTGTTTTTTTTGTGTTTTTTTTGTGTTTTTTTTGTTTTTTTTTGCTGCTGCCCAATTTCCAAAGCTCACAGCCAAGAGCGTTTTTCCTCCTTTCAATTAGGGGCTGAGATATTGGTCCCAAATTCGGCTTTTACCATATGCTGTTTTTCAACCTTTTGAACAGTGTAGTTTTAAGACGCGTCGTCGCAGGTGGGCCGGCGATTTTATCAGTAAGACCTAGAACTACAAGAAAAATTCACCCAACTCGGGTCGGAAGCCCTCAAAGCCCTGTAGTAAACCAAACTTTGTGTAAAAATCGAAATGTATCTGGTGATGATCAATTTTCATAAGCGGGTCATCAGAAATTCACAAACTGAAGTATCTGCTTAATAAAATATTGAACAATTGCTGAACCCCACAATCATGTTTAATCACTTTCATTTTTCAGAGACGTTCCAATGATCCAAGAGAGAGAGTTCGGAAGGAACAGGATGGAATTGTGCTCAGCCCTCAACGACGCAGCTTTAATTCTGGATGTTTTGTTCCAACCACTCAAGCTTCAGTTGTCTCTGGCCGTAGGCCGGAGAGTCCTATAGGAAAATCTGACAGGTGCACTATTTGTTTAAGTTACTAATTGTTTTCTTCTTTAACTTAACCATCAATGTTACCAGTTCCCGTGGTTTGTTTCAGTAATCTTATTCTGGGCCGTGAGATTGGTCGGGACCTTAGTCGCGACATTGGCCGGGACATTGGCCGCGATATTAGTCGTGACATTGTCCGGGACGTTGGTCGAGACATTGGCCACCGTGATCCGCCAGCAGCCAGACGTATCGGCAGTGGTAGGATTCCAGCTCGTGAGTCATCTTGGGAGTTTCGAGAGCCTTCATGGGAAATGCGCGAAGCTGTCTGGGACCAACTGGATGAAACCCTTGCTCCAGAACACGGTTCTTTCCGGCCTGGGGGAGGATCTGGATCTG
Source organism: Aptinothrips rufus (assembly GCA_902196195.1). NCBI lineage: Eukaryota > Metazoa > Arthropoda > Insecta > Thysanoptera > Thripidae > Aptinothrips > Aptinothrips rufus. The sequence continues at coordinate 13,001 of CABIKL010000467.1, forward strand.
GTCGTGGCGGCGATTCAGATCGAAACCATAGGGATAGAGATGCTGATTTAAGGTAAGTTGATGGACTTTCCTGTGTATAATACAAATTTTTTATAGATTGGTTGCTTGATACCAGGTTCTGATTCTTTTCAGGCTTGATAATCGTAGGCGGGGCTTTGGCTGGGACTTTGCCCGAGAGCGTGATGGTGATCGAGAACGTGACCGGGATAGGGAACGAGATCGTGACCGGGATCGGGATATGGATAAGGATCGCTTTGATCGGAGAAGTGATAAAGGACGAAATGAAAGACACAATGATGACAGAGTGACTGACCGTCTGGCCAGACGCACTGACAGGGATGATAGAGACAGGAGAGATGAGAGGAGGGACGATCGCTACGGCAGGAGGAGACAGGACAGCAGGGAAGAGGAACCGGAATGGTTTTCAGCTGGACCGACTTCCCAGCACGATACCATTGAATTGCGAGGCTTTGAGGATATACCAGAGGATGGTCAAGCCATTGGACGGGGCAAGAAGAATGCACGATCCAAAGCGAGTAAGTTTGCTTACCAGTACACTGCATCTTTCTACTAAATCCGGCCAGTGTATCATTTTATTTTGTTTCAATATTTAGTCTTGTGGATCTAATAGCCCTGCTATGTGGTGATTTTCTATTGTTCATGATTTGATCTGTTCTAGACTCCAGAGCTGCTCCTGCCGGAAGGAAGAGCTCTGATACGCCTGTTTCTAGTGGTAGGACACCACCTCCAGAGGCACCAAAGAAACCTCAAGGTGATAAAACTGACAAAGGTCGTGTTGGTGGTCCTTTGGCCACATCCTCTCCTGACACCAAAGAGAAAAAATTGAAACAGAGTAAGGCTATGGAAAATGCTGCTACTGATAGTAGAGATGCAAAGGAACAGATGGATGTTGAAGAAAGTCGAATGGATGATAGAAAAGGACCAACAATTGAGAAATCTGCATCTGTATCTGACTCAACTCAAATGGAGTTCAATCTGGATGAATTCTTGAAGATTGATTCATTGCCATTATTAATGGTCAGTATTGGTTTTATTGCAACTCACAGCCATATTGCTTAGTGTTTTTCTTCTTTTTTTTCAATTTTAACTATCTTAAGATTGATGAGCCATGTAGTATATTATTTGTCTAAATTTTCCGTATAGAATGGGGGACAAACGGAAACCTCATCAGCTGGTTCTCGGTTTAGACAATGGTTTTCAAGAGAGAGTCCTACCAACGATGAAAGCTCACGAGCTGTGCCTGATGAATTAAACAACATGATTAAAGGTCAGTTGCATCGAGACTTAAGGTAATACAGGGATACAGGGCTCATATATGAATATGAACTCAATTTGATTTCGTCTTTCAGATATTACAGAACCTGCCATATCTATTCCTGGTTTAAATGATGTTGATAGCTTTTTTGCTCCAATATCCCCTGCAGCAAGTTCTCATCAACAGAAGCAGCAACATCAACTTCAGCCAAGAGTCAGTCAACAAAATTTGTCAAACAGAGGCTCAGTTTCATTGTTGGAGATGTTGCAAAGAGGAACTGGCTCTGATAGCCAATCATTACCTTCTGCTGAAATCCCTAGTATCAGAGATTTAGGTATGTTGGCTATCACTGTTATCGTGTTGGTAGTAATGTTACCATCCATATCGTAACTTTTTCATTTGAAATTTTTACAGAGGCTTCGGGCAAGTTGCACAGTGTTGAGGAATTGGAAGCCAGAATGCGACCGAAGTCTAGTGACGTTGGTGGGGCAATGCCTCCTGTACGGGAGCCAAGGCTAGCAGACCCTGCTATTGCAAGTGGCCTGCCTCCGGTTCTCCAGCAGAAAGACGAACAAGTTGCTGCATTCAAAAAATTGGTATGTTTTTTGCTCGTCCTTCAATTATTATTTACTTTTGACTTGTGAGGGATCGCACTGGCATTTTATCAGCAATTCAAATTTGGCAAGCTGTATGGTCAGTAATAAGCTTTATGGGGATTATTGCGCACTAAGATATATTGCTGTGTTCCGTGTTTCTTCAATTCCAAAGTTTGGATTTACTTTTATTCATTTTTGTACGTTATTCCGATATGCTAGAGTCTATGGATACGTTGGCAGATGGAAAAGTTTTTCCTGTGTGGTACTTCTTTGTTTTTAATTTGTAGCTTGCAGAATGAGGTTTCACTTATCTCATACTTATCAAACATTGCTGTGAAGCATGTTCAGTAATCTTATAGCTTTTTAATGCTGAAAATCATTTGATATCTTGTTTTTTTAGTGAGCACAGCTAATATGTAGGTATCTGCATGTCTTTCATTTGTAGAATTTTCTCTTATCTCACAAATTTTGGCCTTGGCCAAAGGCAGGCATCAGATACTCGAATAGAGCTGTTGGTGCCAGTAAATTTCTATCTTGATAAAATGCTTTTTAAGTTCGATAAGCCAGTTTTGTCATACGGAATTTTAATTTTCAGTTTGGTAATGTATCAAGTGGCTTACGACCAACCTCACCAAATCCGTCCGTCATAAGAGATCAGGCTAGAGGCCAACCTTTGAGTTTCTTTCAGGTAACTAGCACAAGAGGAAGTGAACTACGACCGTTTGTGTATCCCTTCTGGTGTCACCATCTCTCTTCCCTTCTTTTCTTTTTGTGTCGCTAACCTTCAAATCTTTTCCCCTTCTCATTCAAGTTTTACTTTAAAGAAGACGTGACTTTGATTACCTGAACTAGATGTTTCACTTTTATAGTTTCATACCAAAAACCTCGACAGAAGTAATCTGCCATTTTTCATAGCTTCCTTTCTCTGCTCAAAGCAGTTTCTTGATTACAGTTGCCTGAATTTAGAACCTGTTGTATCCTATCATTTGAAACTACAGATTCCTATCAATTTTCACTGAGATGCCTTATAATTCGTTAATTTTTTTAAAATGAGTACTGGAACTTATAGGGTCTTAAGGTTTTTCAAATGTTGATTTTTTAGTCATATGTGTTACCAGTAAACTCCGATGAGCAGTCAAACCTAAGATTGCCTAGGTTTTACAGCTCATCTGACTTTACCGGTAACATATGCATATTTTACCTTTCTTAAAACATCTCATTTGCAGCCTTGCACTTTGCAGAACCTTTGTTCCAGATTTATTAGTTACATTTGTAAGATTTACTGTATTTGAACAAAATCTTCATACTGTTTAGTACTTGTTATCTGGGCTTCTGTTTGTTTTTTCCAGTTTATTTTAAATGCTCCCTTTTCTGGAAAGTTATTATTTCATATCCATTAACATAATTTTTTTTGTGTGTGTGCTTAGATGCTGAGACGAAGTCAAGAGCCCCAGGTAGGCAGTGAGGCACCAACTGGTGGCTCGAATAATGGTAAGTTATGACACCTTTCATGAATCAATTACATGTATTTCTTACGTTTATATTTCTCACCTTTCCACCTCATTACTACATCCATTTTCATTTCCAGCCATGATGAATGCCTTTTCAGGCATACCACAGACTTCTTCCTTAGGGGCTTCAGTAAATTCATTCTCAGCTCCATCACAATCACAGCAGCAACAAATGCAAATTCCTGAAGATCTCCTTATGAAACTTCTTCAAGTTCAGCAGCAGCAGCAGCAACAACAGCAGCAGCAACAGCAACAACAGCAACAGCACCTTCAGCAACAGGTACACATAATCAGGTTACTTAAGAGTTCACCACTTCATGGCTGCAACACACTGTTTGAAGCTTCGTTTGTTACTTAGTATTTTATGCTTTAAAAAGCTCATGTCTTTTTTTTTCTTCTGATATTTACAGCAAAGGCAGCAACACCAGCAGGATATGCTGACTAAACTGATGAACAATGCTAGAATGTCTCAGCAACAAATGCAACAGCAGCATCATATGCACCAACAAGGAAACAGGCGTCAAGGGCAAATGCCGCAAAGTGGTCACTTCGGTGGTTTGCAACCCTCCAACCGATCGCCGTTGCCACCTGATGTTCAAACCCTAATAGCCAATACCTCTTTAAACCATGACTTGCTTCAGCGGGCTGAAGCACAGGCCATTATAAGAGGTAAAAGTAACTCTTTTGTGCTACTAGTTTGGGAGAATGGAAGATTGATCATTTACTACAATTCATCTCTCTTTCCGTGTAGGACTTAAGCAAGGGGAACTTACAATCCAGCATCTAGTTCAGCAGCTTCAAAACCCTGCTATTACTCGCCGTCATCAAGAACTGCTATTGAGTATTCTGAAAACTCAGTCCTTGAAAAGTGGTGGAGAGCATATGGGTAAGTAATAACAGGTTTTAAGTTTCAGTATCTATTTGTTTATGCTTATGCTTTTTTCTGTTCATTTCAAAGTTTCTCTTAAATAGTTACCCTCGACTTAGATTTGTCTAATATAAATTAAATGGCAGGGTTTTCATTGAGTCTTCTCTTCTTTACATTTTGCTATTGTTTTATTTGTGGATGTAGGTCAGAGAGTTCCTTCACCTCGCGATATGGCCCTCCATTCCCAAAATATTGTTCAGACTGCCCTCATAAAGAAGAAACTGGAAGAACAGAGGGAAACACTTAGGAAACGCCAAGAACAGCAAAGGTTGGTCTTTTAATGCAATTGCTGATAGCACAGTGCTTTGCACTATTTGACTCATGGATATAAAGACACTCATGTTGGTTGCAGGTCTCTCTCTCCAAACATTGGAAACTTTAACAATAACATGATGAATAAAAGTGACATGAAGCATCCTATGTCTTCTCCCTCTCCGCTGGCTTTTACTCCTACGTCTGTTTTGAAGAAAATGAATGCTGAAAAAGATGATCAAAAGATTGGTAAGTTTAAGTTTATTGTCTACCTGTGTGATGGATTCAATGAGGGAAGTGTAAGCCGTTGATCAAATCTAACTTTGTTTTCTCACTTGATTAAGATGCAGCATATTGTACTGTCCGTGAAAGATTTAGTTGTAAGTTTCAGTTTGAGAATGCGGATCTATTCAATACTATGTTGTCGTTTTTTTTTGCAGAAACTGAATATTTTCTTTCCTTTTGCAATGTAAATTCAAGAATTAACTTTATTTTCATGTTCATCCTCCGCATCTTTTACTTAATGTTGTTCTCCAAGAGACCTGAAATCCTCTTTCAGGTTAATTTAAGTCTTGACACAATATTTAGTCAATTGTTAGTTTTGGATGATTTTAAAAACAGATTTTGCCATCTTTTTTATGACAGCATGTCATCCAAGATTGAGTCTAGACATATTTCCGTCTTTCATGTTGGTGACAAGGTGTGAATTGGTATTTTATTCAGGCGTACTCCCTGGAGGAATCACTCTGAGTGATCTACATCAGATGCAGCAAGGTCCTCGCCAGCACTCTATGCAGCTCTCAGCTTCACAGGTCCAGCAGCAGTCTCAACACAGACTTCCACCCAACTGGAATCAAACCAAAACTCAAACTCAGCCGCAGGGTCAGTGCCTCTGCCGTTTGTCAACATGATTTTGCTTTCTCCATCAAATTTTGGCTCTTTATTTTCACATTCTTAGTATGTTGTTATGCTTGGTTTTGCTCTTGCTCTGGTGCTGGTTGTTTAGCTTTCCTTGATTCGAAACTGGTCTGCCATTCTCATGCACACTTGAACTGTGCACTTCATTGCTTAGCACTGGGTGTCATGTAAGTGATGCACTCGGCATCCGCTTTGAAATGGTTCTATAGTTTAATGGGACTTCTTGTGGTCTGTTCAATTGGGTTACTGCATAAGGTCTGCATTTTTTATTTTGAAAAACTTTTGAATTTTTGAACAGAACTTTATTTTTTTCTTATATGCTACGGATTCATGTAGGCTAAAAGATACAGCACAGTTTAGCTGCCACTGCGTGCAAAACATGTATTTGATTATGTTGAAAGTGCCTTAATTATGAACATCTTCTTCATCCGTCATTCATTTATCACATTTTTCTGTTTACTTTCGACTGTGATATGTGTTCCAGCTTGTTGTTTAGAGTTTTGGCTTTGAAATTGTGCATTGCGCATGGTCAGAGGCAAAGTGCGCTTAACATTGATTTGGCTTTGACTTTCACTCGCTGCTGATAAGCTTGCTTGAGCTTCTACTGAATACATTTCAGTTCTGGATCATATAAAGAAACAACATTTCCGTTTGCTGTGAAAATTATCCTCATGAGAAATTTTTGAGTTGACTTAACCCTTATGTTTCAGTGATGTGGTCCTTGGCATTCCCGAAAGAATGTAACGCTATCTCTATTGCCCTAATAGAATGTTTTTTTCTTTTTGTTTAGGTCGTCCAATTTTGAAGTCCAGCAACAATTTTTCTTATTCGGGAAGTGATAGCTTTTTACCTCAGCAAAATAGTGCTTCTCAAAACCACCTGCAGCAGATGCCTACAATGCCAGCATACATGCGAGGACCCCCGCCTCCACCGTTCAATGCTCGATCAAAGATGACTCTTAGTACTCCCCCTCCAAATATGTCTCAGCAGCCACCTCAGTACAATATGAATATGATGCAAGCTCGTCCATCTATGCCTCATTCATCTAATGCTCGAGGTATAACATTTTTGAAAGATGAATACTTTTTTCTGAAACGTTATAAATATTCCATACTTTAACAGTAAAAGGAACTTCTGTTGTTTTTTCTGTTAGGTCAACACATGCAAGCCCTCCCTGGTATGAGCCAACCACCACAGCAGCACAACTCATCACTCCAACAAATGCTCATGGGTTCTAATTTTCCCCAGAGTCATAAGAATGGTAATTATGATAACTCGGCTTTTTACTTTCCATCATATAGTGTTGAAAGTTTTTGCTAACTTCTGTTTTATTTCAGTGATTTCACATGGAGGCTCTGGTGATGTCTCCTCGCCTAATGCCAATCAGCTTTCTCGTTGGTTTTCTCCTGAGCTCCTTGCTCAAGCAAGGTCAGGCCCGTCAGTACCTGCACAGAACATCCCAAGTGTAGAAGACATAGAACGAATGCAACAGGCAGTGCACAACTGATCTAGGTATGTTGTTTGTAGCAGTTGCTGTTTATATGAACGTCTTGCTTAACAATTATAATTTAATGTTATGATCTTTCCAGATTTCTCTTTCTACTTTTCAATATCAACCTTTCAAGAGCTGACGTCGCAACACTCTCCATGCAAGATCATCATAAAATATTTGTCAGTTATCAATTTTCGTTTAATTATGTGCATAGAACCTGCCAATGTTTTTGTGTTCTTGTCCAACATAAGGCAACAATGATTTTAATTTTACAATGTAACCGAGCTTTGTGCCTGAAACTACTGAATGGAAAGGTGTTGATCTTGATTCTTCATTGTTTTTGAATCTCACCCTTGTTTATTTTGGTATCAATGCAATGAAGAGTACTCAAAAATGTTGAAATATTCCACTTGCATACGAAATTTTGTTTTTGCTTTTCTGGTCTAGTAAAATGACTAAAACCTTGAATGCTGCTTGTTTTATCTCAAGTTTTTTCCTTGTGCCTATTTAGCTGCAGCTCTCATGATGCGTGTAAAGCAAATAATCCACAAACTTGGCACTATGTATGTCTGTCTTATAGGAGTGGAAAGCAGAGTTAAGGCTCATTCAAACTTGGTTGCAGTCCTCTTCACCCTGTTCAGCTATGTCATTTCCTAAATCAACTCAGTGCATGTTAAGATTGTCCCAGTTGCACTGAGCTCACAATTAATGTAATGGTGTGGGCGTCAAATGTGTGGCATATTGTTGTATGTGATATCTTGTACACAGGCCTCAAATGTTAAATCTTAGTCCATATACGATATATCATAATGGTAATCAATATTGGTTCTGAACGCTGAACTCAATGAATCCACTTTCGAAACATCTTCATCTTAAATATTTGTTTTTTAACTTATTTGTGTTGATGTGTAATGGCCCTGAGAAAGGATAGAAAGTTCTTTTTCATTGGAAAAGAAATTGTTAAGATTTTGCCCTGATGTTCTTAGTAGTTTAAATTTTATCCGACTAGATTGTGAACATTCTCAGAATCAACTCGAAGCTACATCCAACAAATGCACTTCGTTAGCTTGGTGTGATAAAACTGACAATCTCATGAAATGTTTTCCAATTTTTTGGAAAGGGTGATTCAAAACACTTCAACATGACTTCTTTAACCTTAAGAATAATTGGAATTGGATACATGCAGCAGTTCTTTCGGACTTTTCTAAAGACTAGGCTTTGATGCTTGTGTGCCTTCACCTTTTAGATCTGTAAGGTCTCAAACTTAACTTCAAAAGGCTACCAGGTGCGTGCTCCAGGTGACTTGTATCAGCCTATTTTAGGCAAATTCAATGCTGATCTTTTTTCTTTTATGTTTATTATGATTGATGTGATTGTATGACTTCATTACAATTTCTATGTGGAGAAGTTATGACGGAACCAATCTGTATTGTATTAAATCCGAGATTCGTCAAGATTGTGTTTATGTCTCTTGTTGACACCATCATCGGTTGGTAAGTGCCTGCAATAATTGGATACTATCCGTACCCTCTTAGTATTTTTCTGCTGAGCGTTTTCTAGAAAGGGCTTGTACAAAATAAGGGTGTGAAGCTTGTAATCTCTCTCAAGGTTGAGAATGTGATATTTCATCTTTAAATTTTTGTATGTACGACTGAATGATAATGATTGTACAAATTAGGATGATGTATAAATGTAAAAAAGATAATTTAGAGAATAAATGGAACATATTATATACAGGAGCAACTGTGCATCCAGCCCAAAATTATTTTTCCCTCAAATTGTCCTGAAACTATATTACATACGTTCAAAGTGATATTGGAACTTCATACGACGATAGGAGGTGAGTACTAGAGTACTACTAACCACTAATAAAAATCATTCAAGACAGCTCAAAAATCGAATTTTTAGACGGACTTCTACCCGGGGAACAGGAAGACCGAGGAGGTTGCCCAGCGAACCAGTGCAGCAATATGTTTCCCGCGCTTTTTCTTGGAGCGCGAAAGATGAAAAGCGGCAAGGGATATCTAACACGGATCTCCCGCTCAGGGTTCAGTGACCACGACAACTGCGCTACCGGAGCTTCATATGCAACTGGTAGACAGACATGTCTCCTGTTTGGTGACGTTTCCGGGGAAGTCCCAAAAACATAATTAAAATTAAGTGCATATTTAATGATATATTTATGCTTATTTATGACTTGAATAAGTACAAATAAGTACATAGTACATATGTATCACATCAAGTGAAGAGCAATTTAACAGTAACTTAAGAAATGACTTTTCGAGTGTGTAGAGAAGTTTCTTGTAGAGCAATAAGTGCCAGCACACCTCAGCACAGTTCCATATAAGTGACTTATTTAATTATTTACATAACTTGATAACTCATTTTTATGTAAATAACTCATTAAGTTATTTACATAAT
>CABIKL010000468.1:0-22351 GCA_902196195.1 Aptinothrips rufus
GGGGGGGCGGGGCGGGGCGGGGGACGAGGCCTGCCGCCATCTAATCCTCGCGCTGCACCTTGTACATCGACAGTTTAAAAAAAAAAAGGGAAAAAATAGAAAATATAGAAACTTGGGCCAAACACGATATATTTTCTTGCGAAAAGACAAATTGTCTATTCTTTTAGTTTGGAGGTGAACCTTGTTGACGCTGTTGCAGTCCGAGGCGCGCGCCGCAGACCTGGTGATCCAGATCCCGGGCAACCTGAGTCCCGACGGCTCCTACCGGCTGGACTACTCGCCGCCGCACGGCTCCCCGCCGCCCAACGCCACCATCGCCAGCAGGGACATCGGCGACGTGATCCAGTTCAGCCAGGGGCTGCCCGGCACCAAGTACGAGTTCTGGCTCTACTACTCCAACTCGACGGTGCACGACTGGCTCACCTGGACAGCCTCCATCACGACAGGTGGGTTGGGGTTGAGGTGGAACCAGTTTAACCGCACCCAGGCCAGATCCCCTATGCTGCCCATGCATTTCTTAAAATCCATAAATTTTCCACAATTTTGTTTTCGATTTCTTTCAAATTTAGAGGCGATATTCCTTACATAATTTAGAGTCGATTGTCGGTCTGAAATTATTTTAAGTTTAACCAAAAGTCAAACAGTTGAATTTTTAATTTTTGTGCAAATTTTCAATTTGTCTTTAATTTGGAATGATGAAAGAGAAAAATATTTCAGGCGGATCAGGAAATATCTCGTCATACTTTGAAAGAAAATGGAAAAAATTTGCAGAAAATTTATGGATTTTAATGAATGCATGGTCAGCATATTATGGCCTGGGTGCGGTTCCACCTTAAGAGATCGGCCTTCCATACTCGATCCCTTCGTGTAGAGTCTTCAAAAATAGATGTCGACAGTTTGTGCTGTAATCCTTTGCATTATTTTCTAAGCTGTCCATTTTAATTTTTGCCAGATTCACTAGCAGTATAGACTATCTCCCAATCATTTGCTTATCAAGTAATGCTCCTTCAAGTGTATTAATGTTTTATTTTTTTCTTTCTTCTTCAACAGCTCCTGATCCACCAACAAACCTGTCTGTCAATGTGCGAAGTGGGAAGGTAGCCCAGGTCTCGTGGAGTCCACCCGCTCTCGGACACTACACTAATTTCAAAGTTAAAGTTGTTAACTTGTCGGAATCTCCTCATCAACAACCAACATTACGCTCTGAGGACGCTGTGAGTCCCTTTCTCCTGAAGGACTTAATGCCTGGTGCTTCATACCAGCTGCAACTGTTCACTGTCTATGAAGGCAAAGAGAGTGGAGCTTACACATCAAGAAATTTCACTACAAGTAAGTTATATCTCGTGGTCAGATCAGTTTTATTTCTCTGTTGCTCAAAAAATGTCTTTAATTTTGTTTTGCATTTTTCTAGAGCCTAATACGCCAGGGAAATTCATTGTATGGTTCAGAAACGAAACCACTTTATTAGTGCTTTGGCAACCGCCCTATCCACCTGGGGTCTATCTGCATTACAAGGTTTCAATTGATCCTGCTGATGCTGTGGAGAGTGTGCTTTATGTTGAAAAGGAGGGCGAACCTCCTGGACCTGCTCAGGCAGCTTTCAAGGGACTTGTACCTGGTAAGAGTTTTTGCTCTCAAATATAGCAACTTGCTTGAAATAAAAGACTTTTCAGGTATTTAATCATTTAAATTTTTCAGGACGAGCATATAACATCTCTGTACAGACTGTAAGTGAGGATGAAGTATCTGCTCCAACTACTGCTCAGTATAGAACTGTTCCTTTGAGACCTATGAATGTGACATTTGATAAAAATAGTATTACATCAAATTCTTTTCGAGTTCATTGGGAGCCTCCGAAAGGAAATAGGTATGAATTTGCAATGTAATTTGTTTCCTGCCTTTACATGTTATAAACAGGTTTCTTAAAGTCTGATATGATACATTTTTTGTTGTTTTCAGTGAATTTGACAAGTATCAAGTTTCCATTTCTGTGAGACGGCAGCCTCCTGTCACTCGAAATCGCGATGAACCTACGCAGTGGGAGTTCAGAGATGGTTTAGAAGCAGGAAAGACCTACCAAGTGCTTGTGAAGACATTGTCTGGGAAAGTGACATCATGGCCAGCCTCAGGAAATGTGACACTGAAACCATTGCCAGTCCAAGATCTGCACTCGGCCACAGACGACAAGACAGGAGTCGTTAAGATTACCTGGTCTCCAGATAATTCAAGTTATCAAGAAGGATACAAAATCACATATCATGAAGTTGAGACTTACAACGGGGACAGCAACTCGGTGCTGGTTGACAAAGATCAGACATCTCTGTCATTGGAGTCGTTATTACCTGGTAGAAACTATTCAGTAACTGTTCAAGCAACAAGCAATGGACTGGATTCAAATCATACCAACATCTATGTTGCCACACGTATGTATTTTAACTTCTTAATGTACCTAAAAAAAAAAAAAAAAGTTGTTTACGTTTTAAAGTTAAGTTTTAAAATTGCCTTTTCTTTTCAGTTCCTTCATCTCCTATCATTGAAGATTTGCGTCCTATCATAAATGGCTTGAATATATCATGGAAATCTGATGTCAATTCTCGACAAGAAAAGTATGAAGTGACATACATTAGAAATGATACAGGTAATTCCATCTTTTAGAGGAACAATTTCCTTTTTAAATATTTTCTGCAGCTGTTGTTCATCATATTATACTTTCTTCACAGGAGAACGGGTTACTACACTCACTACGGACTCACGACTTGTGCTGGACAACTTGTATCCTGGTGCTGGTTATGAAGTGGAAGTGTTTGCTGTTAGTCATGGTTTGCGTAGTGAGCCTCATGATTACTTTCAAGCTGTTTGTAAGTATGCCTTAAGTTTTGTTCTTTCATTTAACAGTTTTATGTTTCATCATTTATAAACCTCATAATTCATGCTAAGTGATATAGAGGGCTACACATAATTGTGAAATCAAATATTTTTTCTCCTTTGTTGAAAAAATATCATTGTAATTTTACTTATTATTATGTAATCGATCTTGCCTTGCTGCAAGGAACAGAGTGAAGTAAGTTCCGCAGAATTCTATAAAACTGACAATAATTCATCTTACTAAGTTAAAATTTTCATTTCATTCCATGCAGATCCTCATCCTCCAAGAAATCTTAGTATTGAAAAGGTTACAAGCAATTCTGTACTTGTGCGGTGGGAAAGCCCCAAAGATTCAATATTTTCAGAATATTCAATCAGGTAAATTTTTATTTAGCGGCTTGCTGTCTTCCTGCTCTTTGGGACATTATTTAATTGTGTCTGTGTGACAACTCTCTGTTTAATTTTTAAGGTATCGCACTGAAGAGGACGAACGATGGGTAAAACTTCCAGCAGTTCGCGAAACAGAAGCTGAGGTTGCTGATATGACCCCAGGAGAAAAATATATGGTGCAAGTGAACACTGTTAGTTTTGGTGTTGAAAGCAATGCTCCCCAGGAAGTAAATCACACAGTTCGTAAGTAGACATTTTTTTTTTTTAAATATTGTGTTGTATCACTTTCAACTGTGACTAACTTATTTTATTATGTTCTATATTTATTTCAGGACCTAACCCTGTCACAAATATTGCTCCATTGGTGGATTCAAATAATGTTACTTTGGAGTTTCCACGACCTGAAGGACGGATTGAATATTACATCATAATGTAAGCATTAACCAGTGTGTCTTTGAGTTCATGACTGTCATTCCAGTGGACCCACATGTAATATCTAAATTTAATCAGGTGGCAAGCTGAAGACGGAGGAATAGACCCAACTCCTAAATCACGGAATGTAAATGATACTGGTGAGGAAGAAGGACACATTGTTCGAATTTTGATCAGTGATCTTATGCCAGGAGTAAAGTATGCAATGGAAATACAGACTGTTAGTTATAATTTACATTCTGATACAACCAAATTATCTACCAGAACTAGTAAGTTGACCTACCAGATTGATATTATTTGAAATTGGCTGATGTCAGTACAGACTTGTAATCTGTTGTTTAAATGTTTACCTCAGTGCCGCTGATCCAGTCTGAAGTTCTGGTAGTAAGTAATCAACAAGAGACAGGCCAGCTGACACTTAGGTACACTCCTACTCCCCAAACATCGTCGCACTTTGACCGATACCGCTTCCGCCTCTCTGATCCATCAATCCCTGACCGAGAAAAGCTAGCAAATGACACTGAATCCAAGAAAGTTATCTTCACGGGACTTGTGCCCGGTAGGCTGTACAATATCACAGTCTGGACAGTATCTGATGGAGTTGCCAGTCAACCCCTACAGCGCCAAGATCGAATGTGTAAGTTTCTCTAATGATTAAGATTTTTCATGTGTGTTGCTTGGTAAGTTAATTAATATTCATTGACTATGCTGCTTCCATTTTAGATCCTGAGCCTATTGTTGGAATCAATGCTTCTCAAATAACCGACACAGATATTACTCTAACATGGGAACCCCCAAGAGGAGAATACAATGCATTTGAGGTGAGTAAGACTTTAGTTTATATTTTTCATTGAAAAGAGTACAACAATTGTAATAGTAATAATTTCTGTATTTTTTTGCCATTGCAGGTTCAGTACTTAAACACTGAGGGTTTACTAATCCAGAACTTAACTTTAGGAGATTCGATTACCATTAGTGAGCTGAAACCACACAGAAACTACACTTTCACTGTTGTTGTACGATCTGGTACTGAGTCATCAGTATTAAGAAGATCATTGCCGGTGTCTGCCATATTTCAAACTCATGAGTCTGTTCCTGGCAAGGTAAGTGCTCAAGTTCTTAATGTGTCACTTGAGAATTATTCATCATTAATCCATATCCTTTCTTTGTCACTGTTATCAAATCTTCAGGTGGAGAAATTTGTACCTGTCGATATACTACCCGGAGATATTTCCTTTGAATGGGCTTTGCCCAGTAATCAGCAAAACGGCATCATTCGCAAGTTTACCATTACATATGGATTAGAGGTAAGACTATTTCAATATCTCTAAAATTTAAGCTTCTACAATTTTTTTGTTTTTTGAAAAATTCTAACCTTCCTTCTAAATACTGTTCATAAGGGCTCCACACACACTCAAGTGAGAGATTTCAATCCATGGGAAACACGTGGCACCATCAAAGGACTATTTCCAGGAAAAACTTATGTTTTTCGTATTCAAGCTGAAACCCGTGTAGGATATGGCCCGGAAGCTGTTTGGAAGCAGAAAATGCCCATTTTACCTCCACCTAAAACATCAGGAACTCTGGTACCCACAGAAGTGGCACGCAGTACCACCTCCATTCAAATTCGGTTCCGTAAAAATTACTTTTCCGATGCTAATGGAGTGGTGACTTCATATACTGTTATTGTTGCTGAGGATGATACAAAAAATTCTTCAGGGCTTGAGATGCCTAGCTGGAAAGATGTGCAGGCCTACAGCATTTGGCCTCCCTACCAAGTTATGGACCCATACTACCCTTTCAAGAACTCAACGATTGAAGATTTTACCATTGGTTCAATGAACTGCGACAAGACTAGATCTGGGTACTGTAATGGACCTCTGAAATCTGGTTCAACTTATCGAGTTAAAGTTCGTGCATTTACTGCACCCGATAAATTTACAGATACCCATTACTCGTTTCCCATCCAAACAGGTAATTTTTGCACAATTCTCCATATTTTTTCCCTATTTCATTAATTATTACTATCAAACATCTATGTCAAATGTGGGTGAGAAGCAGTGCTTTTTAATTTTTATTGTGGTTTGTCCTGTTAGATCAAGATAACACACCAATATTCATTGGAGTAGGTGTACCTGCAGCATTGATGGTACTTCTCTTAATTACTATTCTGCTGCTTCGTCGAAGAAGATCTGCCCACAGAAAAGCCACTGATACACGCAATAATGATAACATGTCCTTACCAGACAGTGTCATTGTGACCAGGTAAGCCATAAATACATTATGAATGCAGTGTAATCTTTGAAGATGGCTGTGCTGTTGATAGAGCAACAATGAAAAACAATTGAAATTCAGTTTGTGTTATGTGCTGATAGTTAGTTCCCTTGGATATCATGTCATTTTGTTTGAATGTGCTTCTGTTCCCATTTAAGTGTCTCTTCAACTCCTGTCTAATTTGCTTTAGACACTCAGATAGCAGGTGCTACTTTTTAGGAGGAATGTTATTAAATTCTCAGAGAATTTCTTCTTTCCAGATCCTCTGTTGCATTTAATTATTTGATTCCGTATTTATGTTTCTTTCTCAGCCGAGCAATACGTCTAGAAAACTTCTCAGACCATTACCGGCTCATGTCAGCAGACTCTGATTTCCGTTTTTCGGAAGAATTTGAAGAACTGAAGCATGTGGGCCGGGAGCAGAGCTGCTCCGCTGCAGATCTTCCATGCAACCGGCCCAAGAACCGCTTCACTAATATTCTACCTTACGATCATTCAAGGGTTAAACTCCAACCTGTTGATGATGAGGAGGGATCAGATTACATTAATGCAAATTATGTGCCTGTAAGTAATATAAATTAGCCAAAATTTTCGGTCATGGGTTTAAGAAAATGTGCCAACTTTGTGGTCTTACTTGTTTGTTACAGGGTCATAATTCTCCTCGTGAGTTTATAGTCACTCAAGGCCCTCTGCACTCCACCAGAGATGATTTCTGGCGGATGTGCTGGGAGTCTAATTCACGTGCCATTGTAATGTTAACTCGCTGCATTGAGAAGGGGAGAGAAAAGTGTGATCATTACTGGCCCTACGATACACTTCCAGTTTATTATGGTGATATATGTGTCACTATTCTTAATGATAGTCACTATCCTGACTGGACTATCACAGAATTCATAATGTGTCGGGTAAGACTAATTTTTGTGTGGTACGCAATGCATTGAAAGCAATAACAGCACCTAATACGACTTTCTGTTTGTAGGGAGACCAATCTCGAGTCATGAGACACTTTCATTTCACTACTTGGCCAGATTTCGGTGTGCCGAACCCTCCTCAGACATTAGTTAGATTTGTTCGGGCATTCAGAGACCGTGTCGGGCCTGATCAAAGGCCCATCGTGGTGCATTGCAGGTTTGTTCTACATTTTTTACTCTCCTCTTGTTTCTCAACAGCATGGAACAAAATTGTTGGAGTAGAGGGCTGCAGTAATGTTCTGAATCATTTTTCAGTGCGGGTGTTGGTCGTTCTGGTACTTTCATCGCCCTAGACCGTATCTTACTAGGTTTATCACACTCAGACAGTGTAGATATCTTTGGAATTGTGTGGCAAATGAGAAAAGAGAGAGTCTGGATGGTTCAGACAGAGCAGCAGTACATATGTATACATCAGTGTTTACTAGCTGTCCTAGAGGGGAATGAGGGCGGCGGAGGTCCAGGTTCTATTCAGCGTGAAGCTCATCACAACCAAGGTTTTGAAGGTGAGTGTGTTGTGTTTCTAAAATAACTTGCTCTTAAGATTCAATCTTCTCTCTCTCAGTTAATATCAGACTTGGCAATCTTTTTTTTTTTATTTTGGTTTGCCAAGCCTTGTGTGTCAGTGCGGTTTGCCCTCTCAAATTTGTTTTTCTTGTTTCAATTTTTCCACAGAACTAAGTGAATAGTGTTTTGAAATTAATTATGTCTTTGAATAACTTAATTTGATTTTAACTGAGTGGAGGATTGAAAATCTAACCCCTGTACATAGATAGACCGTCCACCCTCTTCTAATTCCCTTCAGTACTGGTGGTGGGTTGCTGCTCCACACAGTTCATATTTTCTCTTAATCATTATGACTGGCCTATTAAATTGACTGCTCTGCATATTGGTGTGCGGTTACAACATACTTAGCCTTACCAGTCAGAATATGTAGGTGTTTGAGCGATTTCCATATCACAACTAATTTGAGATTATTTTAGAAATATTTGAGATTTAATTCCATGCTTCTTTCAAAGGATTTCTTCTTCAGTCACTAAATTTAACATTTAGTAATAATATTTGCATTATGAGAGTAAACAGGGTGACTTCTACGGAGCAGTTCTTTACTGCTGCCATTAGTTCTTATTTTTCTAAAGTCATCCCACTTTCTTTTTTTATATCAGTTTTTACATTCCTTTTATTTTGAGGAAATAGTTGCTGTGTTTTCTGTCTCAAATGATCTACAGTTACTTGCAGATTTTGTCTATTCAAAATTTAGACAGGTTCCAGGAAGGAGCCAATTTGCACAGTATTTGGAATATAATTTTGTTTTCAAAAAGTTAAAGTCAAGTTGTTATAAGCAGTTCAAACTATGATGTTTTCTCATGAAACTAAGTATGCTGTAAATTGTGTTGTAATAATTTTATTGTGCCCTCATCAAGGCTCATGACTCTGACAAGGATTAAGCTCAACTTTTAATAGCTCTGTCAGGAGGCTTAGTGTACAAAGGTGGCTACTCTCTCATTTGTTGGGGAACTTTTTTCGTGTATAGAGTGGTGGAATGGAGTTCGTTGTGCTCTACGTTCTGTTGCTGCCTCTGTTCGCTGTGCCATGTCTTCTAAGCCGGCCGATGCTCCTTCTGGTGTCACAGCTCCAGTGAGCGAGAAAGAAAAGGCAGATCTCTGGTAAAATCATGGTTTTTGTCTGCCGCCTGCCCAATTTGGTTTTAAAAGCATAATCAACATCATTTTGTTTGCAGTTTTGTCTTGCTTGATTAGTTGAGATTACTTGTAGTTGTGCTTGTTGAATTGCATTAAGTGCTTTTGTCTTGTCTAAGTAGATAAAAAAAAATTTGTTTGGAAGATATTCTATGTGAGTCAAGCTGTATTCTCATGACATTTGATCAGTAGAAAACTTAACAAAAGTCTTATTTTTAGATCCTAACTTTTATGTTTTGTAGGTGTTTAATATTTTTTTTGTGTGTTTAATATTAGTGCATCTGCTACCAATTTGTGCCTGTGTGTGATGCTTTTTTCATACTATTATGCCATGGTCCCATGCCTGATTAAGACCTCTGCCATACTTAAGTTAAGCTTTGCAGTCTTTTTTTTTCCTGCTTACTTTCCTTTCTTCCTTGATTTTTTTTTTGTTACTGACTATTCTTAAAGCGTTTTATTCCTGATCCTTTTTCCTTTTGTTATCCTAGTTATCGCATGGTTTTTATCTGTAACTATGCCCTTGCTACGCCTTGCTATGATTTCTCTGACCATGTAGCTTTTCTGTGGCTGTTACTGCAATAATTTGGTTAACAGTGTCAATAGTTTCAGTGACGATTTCTTACTGGCAAACATTTACAATATGCAACATCCTTGTTATAATGAATTTTTCTTAATTTTCCAGATGATGAAGGCATAGCAGAATCTGGTATGTGATTCCTGCGGGTAGTATAATGACAGAATATGAACCAACCTCGCTCCAGTCATCAATTGTGCCCTATAACAGAATTTTTAATTGTTAAAGTATTGAAAACCTGATAAGTATTTACTTGACATGCAGCTGGGCATCATGTGAAAAGAAGCAGCTGCTCTAGAAAAATTTAAGTTGTATAGTATACTGAGTGTATTTGTGTCAGAATCTGAAATTAAGAAGCGATTTAGTATACACAGTGCATATCTTGTCATTCTTTTAAGCATATTTGTTGTGCTATTACTGTTTTCACTCTTGAGAGATGTTTTTATTCGATGACGACTTATGTTGTATTTTAAGACCTCTGCCCGACAAAATGTCAGCGTAGTCTCAGCATCTCAAATCTGTGGTGTCTTCCGTTCTTAAAGATATCAATTGCAGGTTGAAATGAAGTGTTGTAGGATATTATCTGCATAAAAAGAATCTCAAGTCATAAATTCCATGTGTCATTTTGTTTCTGCAAAAAAACCACATTGGATTTTAATTGTAACAGTTGTATGCACTGGTCTGTTTATGTGATAAAGCCTTCATCTCTGAGTTGTACAAACAATATGTACTAGTGTAATGTTTTGAGAAATTTTTAAGACTAGTCTTAAAATTGACACTAATGCGCTTCTTTAGGTTTATTGTTCGATGAACTTTTGCAGTCTTTAAAGTACATTAGTGTTTGCTGCCCGTTTTGCAAGGGGTGCTAAGGAAACAGCGTGAACTCATATATAACGAACACATATCTCGTTCATCTTCTATTTCCCCTTTTTAGTGAATCAAGCTCATTGCTGACCTATATACCCATTCTTTAAATCATTGACTCTATTTGTCTCAATATCAAATTATTCTGCTGCCTGCCAGCAGCTCAATGGCGGCAATAAGGAATCTCCCATTGTAATTTTTTTCTTTCTTTTTTAACACTTATGACACTTGAAGCAGTATGCTTGTAAAGAATTTTAAAGAATTGTGATAATAATTGTAAGATTTATGCATTTAGTTTTTCGGGGACAAACCTTGGTCCCTGATTTTCCCGATTAATTTTATTATTGTAATTCCCCATTATTTTTTCTTGAGCTCCAGCACCATCAATTTGTATTCCAATTATACAGGTCAATTTATTTCTATTGTGTAAGAGAGAGTAATCAATTTTTCTCTTTGTAAAATTTGTGTGTGGTGAATGTACTTAATATGAACCTGAACAATTATGGGAACAAATGAAGTTCATAACAGTGTGCCAGAAATAGCATGGATGGTTACCATATCATTAGTTATCATTTTACTCTTACAGAATACTAATGTAAGACCAGTTGTTGCATTGAAAATGTGTTTGTACACAATTGTAATCTCAAATTAGTTTCTCTGTTATTGGAGAGATGAGCCTTCTTTTTTTTTTATGAATGATGCCATAAAAGTGTCTTTAATACTGCTTGTGAAGTCCTTAGATAAAAGCTGCAGCGAAACAAGACAGATTTATTCTCTGTTCTTCTATTTAACTACCATGATTTTAACACAAACTAATTTGTGAAAAGATTTCGCTCTCGATCATTGTGGAAACACAATTTTATTTTGTTGGATTATTAGATGACTTGGCAGCTTTTAAATTAGTGAACCTCTTTAAATTGATATGGACACAGTATTGACTTCTTCATTCAAATTTTGCTTTTAAGCAGATTTGCTTATTTGGGACCAAACAGATCAAGCATTTTATTTCAGTTGAGTTTTCTCCAATTGTATTTTCAACATCCTAGTATCTTTAATGTTTTAAGTAATGTATAAAGTGGTTTAAGGAATGCTTCTCCGTCCATTATAGTCCCTATTGCCATCTAGGATTGAATTATGCTAATTGGTTGTATTAATTGGGAAGGCACTCAGCCTTTCTGGATGCTGAAGACAGAACTTTTCAAATGCTATTATTTTTCAATGTATTAACACAAATTTTGTGACTGAAATTTGAACTGTTTAAATAAATCAGTTAATTCTATTCTAAATGTTTGTCAATTACTGTTGGGGTATTTTCTGGAATCTTAATGCAGGTGTATAACCAGTCACTAGTTACTCCATTAAAATGCAATTATAATGGAAGCACAGTAAAAGATTCACTTTTATTGTGCGCAGAATGTACATACAGTACTCATATACATGTGACAAGTAACAGTCCCTAAAAGAATTATGTACCATTTTCGCCAAGCAGTTTAGACATGAAATTAATCTGTAACAAAAGTCTATATCTTATCTGCTTGAGCTATTATTATGAATCAGATATTATCTAGCAAGACTCATGATTAGTTTTTGAATACAATGCAGCCACACCTACACTTTCTGTTAGTTGAGATGCTGATTCTGTTTGCAGAGTTTCATCTGTTTGGCTAGCAATCTCAGCAAATACTTTGTCCAACTTCGAATTCATTTGAACATTATGTTCAGCTTGCATCTTTTCTTGCTCCGAGTCCTGCAAAGATTGACCAGTCTCAACACTTGAAAAGTCGACTCAAAGCGCACAGATATTGCGGTGAGTTAAACGTCCCCAAATCACTCAAACATCGATGCCGTTCACCTCGGGGCCTTGAGAGTCGTCGAGGCCTGAGGACTGGGCTCTCCTGGTCCGCTGGAGGGCCGGGGGGGCTGCGGGGGCCGGGGGCAGGTGGGGACGCCTCCCGAGGGCCACGCCGGGGCCCACGACGCTCTCCCCGGAGTCCCCCTCCGCCCCGTGCCGCAGCCAGCGGGAGAGGATGCGGGGCAGAGAGTTCCGCATCGCCTGTGGACGAGACAAGACAAGAGGTACGGGTGAAGCAACAACTGCACTCGTGGTGTTTCAACCCATAAGCTTTTTCAGGCATTAAAAAGAACTCCTTGATGAATCTCAGGGCAGAATTCACATTCTACAACGAATGGCCGTACTCACTGCTTTTGGCTGACGGGGTTTCACCCTGTGCACGTGCAGCAGACGATCTCTTGTCTCTGTCTTGCCTCGTTTACCGGCACCTGCGACGTAAAACCACGAAATGAATTGAGTCCAGCACATACTTTCTTAAATTCTGTGGCGCGCAGACCCAAGCAGAACGCCGGGACTACAAAAGGCTCTTGTCAATGTCGTCCTGAGGACGTCCCGTGGCGTCTTCTCCGGGGAAGTCCAATCGACGTATGTTTGACCGACTACCATGTTCTGCACAGTGGCGTTGGGAGGGGGTGGAGGGGCGCACGCTCACCCCTCTCTGTTCTCCTGGGGGTCTCTCCGGGGCGCTCGCTCACCTCTCTCTGTTCTCCTGGGGGTCTCTCCGGGGCGCTCGCTCGCCGCGACGTCCTGATTTGTTCTGGTCCGCGAGAAGAGCCTCGACAGGAGTCCGGACGTCTTCTGGGTCGGCACGGGGTCCTCGTCGTGCACCTCCTCGACGGTCAGCTCGCTCGTGTCCCTTGGGACTTCCCTCATCGCATCCTCGGCCTCTTCCACCAGGTAGCTGACCACGGGGTCGTCGCCTTCCCCGTCCAGGCAAACCTGCGGACAGGTCTCTGTCGTCATGACGTGAATGTCAATCACTCATCAATCAGTTTCAAACCTCTAGATTTGTCTCAGTTTGGTTATCAGTTCCTCCTGGGACAAGGGATAAGCCATGGGTCTCCATGGCAACCTTTGCAAAGCCTGCGAGCAAATATCTCACAGTTGCGTTGCAAAACCCTTAATTTTGTCACATTTTTTTACGTGCACCTTACATGATGTTGACAATAATTTTTTCTATTTTTCATTTATTTTTGATTGGGTCTCGTTTAGTTTTTAAATAAACTAAGTCCGTTCTCCCCGGCGTCCCAAAGGACGGACTGCGACGCACTTCCTCCAGTGTGGCCTCCAGCTCCTCGATGGTCTCGGGGTCCACGGCGAGCTCCTGCTCTTGCTCCTGCTCGTCGTCGTCCAGGTCAGAGTCGTCCTGCCGGCAGGGCTGCTGGCAGGGCTGGGCGGGCACCTCCTTGCCGCCTCCGCGACCCTGGGATCAAAAACAAAACGATTCCAGTGAGAAATGGCGTCTCGAATCGACGTCGTTTCTACGGCAAAATAGAATTTTGGTCGTTGAAACGCCGTTGATTCGAAATGGGCTCCATTTTGGTCGGGCGATTTTTTTCAACCAGCTGTTTTTCATCATCGGACCTCAGCGCGAGGGTGATGAGACCGGATGAAAAGGTACGGGGCGGAGTATGAAAATGTAAGCAGCGCGAGAACAGGTTGTCGACTGACATCAACCCACCAGGATTCGACTCCACACTCGGCCGAGCGTGCTGCCGCTGCCGTGGGCGCTGCGCTCGGGGCTGCGCTCGGGGCTGCGCTCGGGGTCAAGTCCCGGGCTGGTGTCGCCGCTGCGGCTCCCCTGAGCTGCCTGGGCCTGGGCCTGGGCCTCTTCGGCCATCCCCTTGAGCGTGGAGTACAGGGCTGACCCTGGCTCTGCAATCACAGGGCAGGGCAGTGAAACTCTGAGTCCTGGCGGCAAGCCTGGGCTTGAAGAGCAACAATAATTGAAGTTTGGAAGAAGAACTAGCACCTCGACTAGCGCTGTAAAAGCCACGAAAAGAGCACGCCGGAAGCCAGTTGAAAGGAGACGCGAGAATGTCTGAAGAACATTTGACTTCGACAGCACTCCTCAGCCAATAAGCCAGTAATAGGAAGACGTTCTGCTGGTTTCTCTCGCACCTGTTCGGTGTTAGTAAGTCTACCTCTTTCTTTGCGGCCCGTGGGACTTGTCCTCTTATGTCGTCGCTCACCCATTCCGACACCCAGCTCCGGGCTATGGTTGTGTTCCTCAGACGGCGTGTGTTCGGGCGTGTTGTCCGGGGTGGGGGCTCCGAGAGACAGGTCGTCATCGTCCTCCTCTTGATCCTGGTCCAGCCGCTGCTGCCCCGGCTGCTGCTGCTTCGCCGCCCGGCCAGAAACATGCACTAGATTTAACAACCCCAACACTGAAATGTGGGGTTAAAAAATGGGGGAGGCTTTAGTGAAGACTAATACCCGCTAATATCTCAGAACGTGTTTCGTAGCTTCCTATCATTTTGAAAAACACCTGAATTTTTTGAAGGTATTTTTTTAACAGTGGGTAAAATAATTGGTTGGGACTGTACCAATACTTCTTAAAAAAAATAAAAAAAAAAATCCTATGCGTAGTCTATCCGTGACCCGCAAAACAACTCCTCGATTCTACCTGGTCTCGGCCCACCACTCCCGCTCCTGCCGTGCCGGGCACGCTGATCCAGGACACGTTGCTGATGCTGAGCTTGGACCGGGCAGTCAGGCGGCAGCTGTAGTCCTCGTCGAGCTGCAGCGCGGGGGCGGTGCCGTCCTGGAATGTAACAGGGAGATGAGCACTCGGCTCGCAGAGAGACGTCACCCAGGCTCACCAGGAGCTCACCAGGTCCCGGGTGAGGGGCACCGGCACAGCCTGGACGTCCTCGTCGTCGCTGTCCTTGCCGGGCACCCAGTCCACGCAGCAGAAGTGTAGCGGGTGGGGCAGGGGAGGGATTGGGGGCGGCTGCTCGCTGAGGGTGCTAGGGCTGGTGGTGGGCCGCGGGGGCGTGGTGGGCCGCGGGGGCGTGGCGGCTGGAACGCCCTCCCCCACCCCCATCAGCGCGAGGCCCTCTTCCAGATCCACCACTTCCAGGTCGCCCATGCCCATCCGCTCGAAGCACACCGAGAACTCGCCGTCCTGGAGCAGCCACCACAAGTCAGTGTGCAGCAGGGGCGGATCCGGGCGGGGGCGTGCCTGCCTTCTACCGGGCTACGTGTCCACTGGCCTCCCCCTCTGAAACTTCCCTCTGGGTACTCTCTTGATTTGAAACGTGAATATGAGAACAGGGTAGTCAAAATAATTCAAAATTGAGCAGATCCCTCCCCTGCATCATCTGAGCGAGTTTAGAAAGTTAGTCAACTGATTTGAGCTAATTTTGAGTCACAACGCACACGGACACTTAATTTTAGTTAGCCCTTGTAAGTTCACGTCACTACAATCCTTCAGACTCCGGCCTCCTATTGCTGTTACACGTTCTTACCTTGTGGTCGACGCGCTGAGAGACGCACAGGCTCCGCTCGCCGGCTCCCTCCACGGGCTGAACGATCTGGACCACAGGGACAAGAGGGTCGGGCTCCATGTTACCTCTCAAACTGCCGAACTTGCCTTTGTTTACGAAATATCGATGCTGCTGATTACTGACTGTGGGACGCTTAGGAACGGTCTGCAACAATGCCGGCTGGCTAGCCAATCAAAGTTGTAGAACGGTTAGCTCTTTAAATTACTGTCGCAATCTCTAGTGACGCGCGTACTTTAGTAGCTTCCATACTCTTAACATCTTATTACCGTGAAGATTCAACGAGTTCGTAGCAAGCCGAATAGTTTGTCCTTTGCAGACTTATAGACGTATCCTAATGCACTGTCAGAGAAGCGGCGGTTTTCTTCGGGTGGCGGTAAAACAGTTGAACATGCTGCCGGAGGAAAAATGATCAAAATTGGTTTTTTGTAAAGTTTTGTTTCAGAGATGTTTCAAGCTTATGTGCCTTTGGTAACAGGTTCATCAAAAATTAAATTCTGGAAACGCTAAATTAATAAATATGTGGACACCTCCCTCTAGTTTGTAGCCGTTAGTTTCATGTGTAACTTGTCAGTTTTTGTTGGTGAACGTGTCGTCGTTAATCTTGTTCTCTTTTTCTTCTTCAATCTACTCTTACTTCGTTTTGATCACAAGATGTAACATTTTAGCGGTTATTCCAATTTTTCACTTTATAAATGTTGTCAGCATCCATCTCGTGAACTTATAACATGATATTTGAAAAAGAATATGTCTACGTGATTGATTGTCTCGTTGTCAATTATTAAGTATTGTTTCAAGCATGGGAACAAAGTGGAAAACCTATGGAAAAGTGGCGGCAGGGTTTTTTGGCCTAAGCGTTTCTCTTCGCTATATCCAGGACCACCTCTACTTCCTCGTTGTGGTGAGTTTATTAAGTTGATTCAACGTTTCTGTGGCAGGCTTCGGACATAATTTTGTCGAATGACAACAAGAGGTTATGTCCTCAAAGTCTAATCTTCTGTAGGTGGACAGAAATGAACAATTGGTTAGTTCCTTTTCGCAAATGTTTTTTTTTTCTTGGTCTCATTTTCTGCTGTCACTTTATGTTTTAGCTAAATGGTCCATCAATGGAACCCACAATTTATTCTGGAGACATCGCCATAGGAGAGAGACATCCTAAAAATGTATCAAGGGGCGATGTATTATTGCTAAAGTCTCCTCTTGAACCGGAAGAACTGATCGTCAAAAGATTAAAAGGCCTGCCAGGTGATATCAAGCGCTCTGGTTTCATGTTCGCTGAGGTATATCTTCTCTTGTGTCGCTTGTAATTCCCCTCCTTACTTTGTTTCACTGTATAACTATTGAGAACTAATTATCTGATCTTCTTTCTGTAGGTTCCTCTAGGACATATGTGGCTGGAAGGAGATAATTCAACGAATTCTAAAGATTCAAGAACATTTGGTGCCGTACCTCAAGGTCTAATTCAAGGAAGACTAATATACAAAGTTTGGCCATTTACTGATCTAAGATCTTTGTGAGGTATGTGTTCAAAATATTTACTCTTCAATGTGAATGCCAATCATTCATAATGCAACCAAAAAAGCCTCTTGTTGTCTCGTTATGAGGTATATATTATTTTTTTGAATGTGATAGTCAATTATCCAGAATGTTAGGATTTATACAACCTGAGAGACCTTGTTGACGTATTGTGAGCTAGATTTGTTTTTGGAAGATAAGCATTTGCTTCTTGTTAATGTGTTAGAAATACTCTTTCTTTTCTTCCTTATTGCCATGTCTATAGTTATGAATTTAATAATACATAAGACAATATATGGGGATTATTTTCTTTTTTAACAACGACTTATTTTATTCTTGTGCGTCAAGCTTTTTTCTACATGTGTTTTTTTTTTTTTAAAAAAAAGATTACAAAATTATTGGGCAATAAGTATTGAAAACTAAACTGAAATTTTCATAGACGATGAGTACTGTCGAAGGTACTGAGCGTTGTCACTCATGGTGCAGCCATGGTGCCATTCGCGTTGAGACCTTCGTCTTCACCTCGAGGATGGCGACGCGTTTCAGACTCGTGCCAACTGTGCGCGTGCGCGTGTGTGCGTGAGGGCGCGATCAGTGGGTGAGGGGCATTCGGCACGCCCGTGACACGTCCGGACACACGCCACGGGCCCGTGTGTCAGGGAAGCGGAAACTCGGCAGACAATGGTGCTCAGCCGAGGACGAAAGCCCATTTCATTTCTCTCTTTAGCGTCGTATGCATGTTCAGCCTACAAGAAACTCCCTGACGGCCTGACGGTAGGCAACATTTTTGCTCAAGTGTGCGACAGTTGCCTGCCGCCTTGGCGTCGTAGACATTCAAGAGCCGCCCGTGCACTGGGAAATGTGCGACCGAATCCCTTCCCGATGATACGGTTAATCGTTTCGATTAAGGCATTGCTGGTGGACTGCCGCCTGCGGTCGCGTTGGTTAGGCAACCTGCTCAGCCGTCCTGCGCGGGAGGTGCCTACCATCCAGTGATCGCGTACTCGCCTGCTTGCATCTTCCTGTCCCTTCTCTAACACTTTGCGGGCGGGGGGGGGGGGGGGGGGGGAGGGAGAAGCGGTCCAATTCACTCCCGCCGATGAGTTGTGGATCCCCAATCGGCATAACAACTAATCGGACCCCTACTACTGTGAAAAACAGAACACTATCGAAAACCTACACGGTAATGCTATGGAAATTTTCTTTCTTAAAAATTCACGTACATCTATAACATCTGTCGTAATTGAGCGTTTTGTAATTGTAGTTTTTGAGCGGCATGAATCTGACCTCAGAAAGTTTACTTGTCATAAATTTACAAACTAGTTGTACAATCACGACT
The DNA here is from genome assembly GCA_902196195.1 of Aptinothrips rufus. Lineage (NCBI taxonomy): Eukaryota > Metazoa > Arthropoda > Insecta > Thysanoptera > Thripidae > Aptinothrips > Aptinothrips rufus. The sequence goes on from CABIKL010000468.1 coordinate 18,280, forward strand.
AAGGCGCTGGAACGGTTTTCTTCTTGAAATCTCGATCCTCTTGTAGCGTCAAATGGTATCCTACTAGGTTCACGTGACACGTGACCAGGCAGCTCTCTCCATTCCAGTCTCGAAAGACGAGCACGTGTGCCCTCCCCCGCTCCCCCATCTGGAGCTGTTGCGGCGCGCCTCTCTTTATTTTCAACCGTTTCCTTTCGCTTCGAGTGCCACTGTATTATCTTCCAGAGTGGCCCCTATCTAAGCAGTCATCGGCGCGCCCTAGAGATCCTAAAGGGGAGAGAGTTTTGACCGACCACTCGACTCAGGAATTTGCTCTCTCATTGGCTCTGACCGCTCCTGTAGCCACGAATTTGTCGTCCGGAAAAAAAAAACGGATTCTAGGGGTACTAAACCCCAAAACTAAGGATAAAATGATATTTTCGGAATTCATTCTGATACTTATTATTTTAAAATGACCAGGAAGCTACCAATAAGTCTTAAAATGATCTTAAAAATATTTTTTTATTTTACCCTTGGCTTCTGGATTTGGTGGGTTGTTCCAGAATCTGGGTTGCACGCAAAAAAACAGATTAGCTGAAGCAGCAAAGGCAATCGCTGATATAGGGACAGTTAAGACTTTGCTTCTATAGATAAGAGTTAGCTATCGCAGCCAATTGCCAAAGCCTTAGCTGCACAAGCGAATGAGTTAGTTCCCATAGCTAAACCTTAGCTATAGCTGCTAAAAATCTTAACTGTCCCTCTTTCAGCGATTGCCTTCGCTGATACAGCTAACCTTTTTTTTGCGTGTGTGGTTTTCCTGTGACAACGGATAGTCCTAAAGTAACCGAAGCTAGGTTTTGATGGGTGTATTAAGGTCGTCATCGTGGACGCCTGGTGCCTGTAGCGACGTGAGCGCGGACATGGGTCACCTTCTGGGCCCGCTATGGCAGTCACCTCGGTAGTCACGCTTATGGCGCGGATTGAATTTCTCATTGTCCATCCGGCTCCGACCCTCCATGTTTGTTTATTGAGAGATTGACAGGGGAATTCCGCGTGACAGTACTCGGAACTTGCTTTAACTTGAAGGGCTCAGTCCGTGTTTTGTTTTTGTTATTGTTATTGAGTTTACATTTGTGCCATGGTGCTAATTTTCTGATTGGTGTGCATTGTAATGCCCAAGGCTGCATGCAAGTCTAAATGAGATCCTTCATTGGTACGAAAGCTAAGGGCTTTAGTCGGAAGGGTCGGCGCAGAACACTCCCGAAACCTAGGGCAACCCGACCCCGAAACCAAGGGCAAATTTTAAAGGTTATTTTGAGACTTATTTCAAGACGCGTTTCGTAGCTTCCTGATCACTTGAAGATAGGTTTTGAAAGCGAGGGGGCGAGGGGTGCCTTACTCCCTCCACTCACTGTACGAGTTTGCCTCCAATCATTTTTTAAAATCTCTCCAATCATCAACAAAATTGATTATGTTTCTGCTTTTTCACGTGATTTTGGGCAAAACGTGCTTCCAAGCAATTTGAAACTGCCTCCAATCACTGTACGCTCACATTCGAAGCTAGGGACTCCTCGTTTGAAATTTTGAAATACTTGGTGTCTGGGCTTTGGATTGCCCCAGTACTGTGAGACGTCTAGACGTTTGCAGCGGAGCGAGACGGCGCCACGTGCCTGGTTGCACTTCCACGTGAAGCCGGCTCTCAGTATCAGTGCGGCTGACAGTCGATCTGATAATTGTCAGAGATATGGTCGTGTAAAACTGTGTCGATGCTACATTGTCTGCTACCAGAGCACTGCCCTTCCCGGCCCGCCCCGACACTACTCGAGTATGGAGATCCCGAAGCTATTGAGTCAGTTGGAGACACCGCGGCGATTCAAAGAGGGGCCTAAATGCCGAACCGGACCGAGACGGTCACCCGGAGAAACACCTCGCGACGGATGTGGACGTGGACGGATGTCAGTCTGTGGGGTCCACTGTAAAAAAGCAGGTGCAACTTTTTGTTCGGTGGAAGTGGTTTTCTCTCGGATTGGTAACGAGATCAAAACTAAGTTATTATTTTTCAATGTCCCGCTCCAAATTCCGAAATTTCCCAACCAAGTGGCTAATTTCTCTGTTATGAACTGAACATTATTGTTCTGATTGTGCTGATCTACTGGATCTGTCGTCCAGACATTTTGCAGTGCAGTTGCGGTCAGCCATGCTGACAGAGTCTTGGGAAACGGATGTGCTTATTTAATGCAACACATCATCCGTGCGTATATTGTCGGGAACCTCAAAGCGGAAAAGAAAAAAGTTGATATGATGCCCTTTTTAGTAAAAAATATGCGCTGATCGGTGAATGACAAAGCACCAGCTCACATTGGTGTCTTTCTAGAGCCATTCCTCGACTAGCGGGCCGTCCATAACATGCCATCTCTCGCAGCTTGAAAAGTAATAGTTTCCTCTCAATGTTATACTTAATGTTTTACTTTCGATTTCCTGGTCTTCCCGTCGGCAGCTTCCAGGCAATCACTCAAACTTTCAGTCATCATGAGACCATTCCCATGGCTAACTGTTTTCACTACTTGAACTTGAAAGCCGTGGGGCCTCTACAGACCTAGTACTCAGTTTCGTCATGTGCGCGTGATGACAATGTCGCCACTCAAATAATATACGAATTTGCGAATGAGAATCAACATGATGGTTCTATCGTCACATATGACATAGATTTGTTGTCATTTTCCTCAGATGAAAATGCCAAAATTTTGGTCGTCTTATGACCATAAATTTTTACAGTGCGTATCTTTCTGTAAACGTTTCGCGTTTCCACGTGCATGGCAGTGCGGCGGACTCTTGCTGCCGGCCGTCAACGCGTACCGGTACCCGCGAGCTCGCCCGCGAGGCACCCGCACCCACGGCCGCTCCGTGCCGCAGGGCCATGGCAGGGCTGTACAGTAGGCGCGCCGTTGCGAGGGGAACTGCACTCATCAGCTTGAAACTCCTCGGCTTCTTCGTTACTACCCCTCCCCCACCTCCACACGCGGCGAGGCGAGGTAAATTCATACCGGTACACTGCAAAACAAGATCCTCCCACCCCACCCGTGAACTTTTAGTTCATCGCTGTGAATTCGTTTTTGCCCTAAGTTTGATCACATATATCTGCACATTATGAACAAGTAACAGTGTATTCGTCATAATAACGTCATTTTTGGGCGGTCCCTTGCTATCCGCACTCGTAGTGTACTGTGCGGGATCGCATTATCGAACAGCTTCCGCTCCGCCGTTGACTTGACGCGGCTGTTAAACGCAAGGAGGAAGTTTTCGCGAAGCATGTACTACTAGTTCCTACCACCACAACGCGTATCGCAGTGGGAGCAGTTATGAAGGGGACAAAGGATTAAAAAGAGACGACCTTGAGCGTTACAACTCCCTGCTCCTACTGTACCGGGTGCTGCTATGTGCCCTGTTTGGTCCAGTGTATCACTGTTGGGCAGGTTGTCTAAACACGACCAAGCTAGAAAAGAGGCCGAAAAATAAAACCCGCGGAGCGGAGGCGAAAGTCAAGTCGCACATACCAGACGGGGCAGCTCCGCTGTGCGGGGATGACACAATGGATGGTGTAATCAATCATACAGAGCGAAGCAGACGCGCTGCTAGCCGAGGGGTGGTCTGGTCAGAGCTACGGAAATATCAAAGACGTCCTCCACAAGCGCCTACCCTCTATCCTGTGCGGTATATGAGCAATTTCGCGGTGGATATTTCTGTCCCTACAGTGGTTGCACACTATAAAAAAATTTAATTTCTTGCCCTTCAAAGAGAAAATTACAACCGCAAGTAGATGTAAAATTACTCCCGATTGTTTACAGCAGTGTATGTAGGTAGCGGGCCGGGTCCAATAAGGGTCGGGTCAGAAACGGACCATCGAAACGCTTCCGCAACTTCGAATTGGACGACTATAGGTCGAATTCGTGACCAACAATCCGTCGATTCGACTGAAATTCGGTATTAAATTCCGAGCTTCTGTGTACCATTTTCCGTGCAGGATGAGGGGGGTCCACATCTAACTTGGGGGCCACCCCCCCACTCCGTGCCACTGTGCTCGAACCGGACGGTC
>CABIKL010000469.1:0-22305 GCA_902196195.1 Aptinothrips rufus
GATTTTCGTGCGGTGCGAGGGGAAACTTCTCGGGGGATCTCGACGCGTCAGGTGGGGAGGGGAGGGGAGGGGAGGGGAGGAGGTAACACGCGCTCAGAGGTCGAGGAACTCTCCGATGGGAGGTCAACAGTTTTTTTCCAGACGGATCGGCATTGTACTTTGATTGCTCTCACGCGTCGCGGTTTCACTCGCATTCAATCGAACTGACCAGCTCGTCTGTATCTTTGCGGAAATAAATGGCAATCGCCGCGTGGCGGTTGCGAGGCGAACCCCTAGATAACGAAACCTTGGACACAGCGTAAGTGACCATAGCTCGCCAAACAATTCGTCTCTTCGGCGACAGAACATAAAGCAACCGGTTCGCATCGGCCTATGGTGCGGTGCAGACTGGCCAACTCTCTCGAAGGACTGACAATCGCTCAGTGCGAATGTGGACAAAGATTTCGAGCTCTCGAGGGACAATGCACCCTCTTAATTCACGGACATTGCACGTTTTAAATATTTTTCGGACGTAAAGTGGATCATCCTGACATAAAGTGTGATTTTAGAGTCGCATCTTCTTTTTTATCAATATGCTGCTCGCGTTTTCGCTACTTAAGAGCGAGAGGTTTAGAAGTAGTGTCATCTTAAGACTTCATGAGAGATTGCCCCCTCGATCTGGCAAGATGGTTCGACAGTTCTGAACCACGCGGAGGGGAGCATGACGCACTCGAAACCCCTGCGTTGGTCAGCGCAGGAGACCCCTTCCCGCCCTGGGGCCTGGGGTTTCACGGCCCCCACCCACCCCCTCCCCTTCGAGCGGCAACCCCACGAAGAGCAGGGCGAGTATTAAATGCGTCATCATGATTCACAGAGCCCAGACATAGGCCGCGGAGGGTCCTGCCTGGCTGGGTCCTGCCTCACTTCCCCCTCCTACCTTTCCAACCTGCGCCGAAAACGTGCGAGCCGGCTCTCTCCGGCACCTTTTCCGGCGTGTGGCGGTAAGTCCAAGTACCGATGGATATTCCCAGTGATTGCATTAGGAGCCGTCCATGAATAGCGTAAAACAAAATTGGCCACTTTTTGACCTTCTCCCTTCGCCTCGTACAGACGGTATTACTCGGTATTACTACTCCGATGGGAAGGTCGTCTGTCTTCTTCGCGCTGTTTCCTCATAAGGCGCTCTCTCTCTCACACGCACTCACTCCCCGTCTTCCATATCGATAGACTGAAGGTTTCTTAAAGAATCCAACCATCAAGATTTCCCTCCCTATCATCTGATTCTTACTGCTACTCATTACGGCCTTCCCACTATCGGCTTGCGTGACGAGATGCAACATCTGACGTCTGCCGTACTGAAGTGTGCAAGGGGGGGGGGGGGGAGCGATAAACTTGAGGCAGTCGTGCAGACGTCTCCGTTATAAACCATCAAATGCCCGCGGAGACTGATCTCAATGGACCAGTTGATTGACTTGTGGGCTGTGATCCTCGTCGCGGCATTGTCATAAACGATATTTTTTTGCCAAGAATTTCCAAATGGAAGTCTCCTATCTAAAATTGACTGAAATATCCTAACTTGTGATTGCGGTTTAGAATTCGTTTCGAAATTTATACAGACTGGAACAGCAGCCCACATACTAGGTGAATTTTCCGTAACCACACCCAAATTTTTCTGTAACCTACGTCAGTAGGAGAAAATTGTAATGCGATACCGACAATTTTATGCATAGCTATGCATGTTTACAGAAGTGCATGTTTACAGAAGTGATTACCAAAGCACAAAATTGTCTTTCTAAATTTAGTGCGTAATCCCTCCCCTTTCGATAGATCCTGGACCCGGCACTGGTCGTGATCCTCCTTGAGTGAGTAGCTTTAAAATCCTCCATTGCTATTTACTATCTGCGTTTTTGTCTTTCGGAAACAAACTGACGTTTAAAAAAAAATTGTCCTTTGGACCTTTGACCTAATCACGTTGTCAATAATGCGCTCAACCCCCAATCCCGCATCACATCAAGTAAATACACATCAAGTGTGATGAAATGGATGGCACCGTTGCGTGATCCGCCTCGGTATCGTCAGCCCAGTGCCTAGCACAAGGGTGCTGGTACAAGATGAGGCAACACGCTCAAAAAATTACAAAGCCGAGTAGAGTAAATGGAGGGTTAAGTCTGACGAGCGGCTATTTATCTAGATGAAATAACCCTCTCCTTGTTGACGTGACCCAAGACTGGACAGTCAACTTCTAGAAAAGTAATGAGGAACAACATTTTTCCGGCAGGCACACAAAACGTGGCAAAAGGAGTGTATGCAATGAACAGTTTTTTAAACAGTTGAAATTTTGCATTTTGAACACTCCCCTTTCCCTTTCGCCTCCACCCGCCCCGATGAAGGCTGCAGCAGCATCTACTCACATGGTGACAATACTGCTCTGCTTGTTGCCTTCCTGCACGGCCTGCGGCAGGTACGGCACGAACACTGGGTTCGCTGCGGCTGTCTTCTGCCCGGCCTGCAAACCAAAGCAACGGACTTCAGGAGCTGACAAAAGACCAAAAGACCAAAAGACCCGCACATCGTGTAAATGTGAGACTAATCCTCGGACTAATTCACTGCGTGATTGTGACTCTTCAAGAATATGGAGATCTTACAAACCGAGTAGTGCGATTAAGGGGTGAAAAACAGCGAGGCCCTATGCTTTAACAAGCGGAAGATAGGTGATAAGCATCACAAAGCGGGACGGTGCGTCCAAAATGGACGGAATTCCGACGTGGTTTGAGCACGGCGCGAAGCGCGGACCGCCGGCATGCGCGCGGCAGGCAAGCCCGTCGAACACACGCGTGCAGCGGGCTGCCTACCCACCCGCTGTCAGGCGCTCCTGCCACCTGGCAGCTCCAGCGTATGAGAAATCTACTCACCAGAAGCGTGCAGCCGTCGAAGTCTTGCGGCGGCAGCTGGGTGTAGTAGCGGTTGTTCTGCGCGTTGGGGCCCCCCGCCGCCCCCGCCGAGCCGCCCCGCAGCCCCCCCAGGTACAGCCGGCTCCCGAGCAGGCCGCCATGGCCGGCAGCCGCGAAGCTGTCCTTGGAGCCCGCGCTCCTCAGGGGAGGCCTGTTCCTGCAAGAACACTCCAGTCAAGACGCAGTTTCAACGTAACAAGAGGGCAGGTGGCAGGTGCCCAGGGCCCCAGGGCCGCTATCTCAGTAACGACCAGGACCAGAGGACTGATTCTGATTCGTCCGCGCGCGTCACTACTGGGTGTTTTGCGCCGGCCGGGGCCACTGCCACCCTATCCATATCCATCCGGCCGATGTCCGTTCTAGAGGCGCCGGAGCCCCGGAGATAAGGGGCCGGGCCGGGTTCCGCTAAATATAGACTTTGTCGGGACAGCCAGAAGCTCCAAGACCATTATCGACGGGATATTTATAGCATTCGGTGCACACGTTAGTAATTTTAGATCCTCACAGCCTGGTTCCTCCAACCAGTTTGAAATCTGGAGGCTCATCTGAAGTAGCCTCGCACCGACTGACCGTCTCTCAGATGTGACCCGTAGAACGGTGGGCGGTGCGGGTTGGGGAGGGTTCAGACCGGGTCGGCGCCGTTCTAATTGAATACTAAGTATATCTTGGCGATAAGTGCCACGCGCGTCCGAATAGCCTCGATTCAGTTATTGACAGCACGGATGACGCCTTTGGCGAGTAGTGTGGCGTCGCATTGGACCGCGCCGCGCCGAGCCGAGCCGAGCTGCTCAACTGTAATCTCTCTCGGCAATAAACTCCAATCTTATTTCTTTTCGAACAAATTTGTTGTTCATTCGTTATGAAAGTTGGAAAATTGGTAGTAAGAGATCAAGAGTGCAATAAAAACCACTTATTTTTAGAAAGAAATGAAGTTTTACTCGAGTTTTGTATAGTTCACGGTAAAAACGATCCCTTGAAATTCAAGGCTAGATGGATTTCAAGGATGCTTCTATGCTTAAAAGCTCATAAGGAGCCTTGAAGTCATCCACCTGTCCTTGGATTTCAAGGGATCGTTTTTACCGTGTTACTTTTTTTGTTTGTTAATGCGAGGATGCGTTTTTTGCTCGTTTTTTTGTCATTTGCCTAACTTGGCAAGAAATGATTTCAGAATAATCATTTCTCGCTCTTCAATCAAGTCCTCTCTACTCGCGATCGCGTCTTTCCCTACTCGGCCGCCGTATCAATCCAAAGTGCTGACAGGCCGCAACTTTCGGGGTCACCTAGTAGCGATATCAAAGACAATTTATTAGATTGTGGAGCGTGAAGTCAAACAAATCCACGCGTATAGACAAGGACGGCGTTGACATCAGTCAGCTACCCGATAAGGCGAAGGGTGCGTTCCGAGTACAAAGTATGGGAGCTTGTCGATGAGACGTCATTCTCGACCTCAACACGCTAGCTAAGAGTGCAGAGAGGTTCACTTGCAAAAGATATGAACGCATCAAGAGAAGTCTTGCGTGGCACGGTGATACATGCAGTTATGTGTCACTGCGCGCCTTTTTCATAGATCGCTATGCTACTATTAGTAGCCGACAAAGAGAGGAACTTTCGCCACATCGCAGAGAAGGGAAGCTTGTGGACACAGTGCAGGCATCATCATTTAGAAGCGAAGCGCGTCTGCTTTTCCAAGGGGTGTCTGTCTGGGCTGGGCCACCTCCACCTCACCTACCTGTACTGGTACTGGTTGCTGAAGACCAGGGTCTGCTGAGGGGCGTGAGGCCGCCCCGTCTCAAAGTCACTCGTCTCCGAGTCGAACATGATGCCAACCCTGCGAGCGGAAAGAAAGCGTAGCACGTGCGTTAGAGAGAAAGAGACAGAGAGAGAGAGAGAGAGAACAGAAAACAAAGCGGAGCAAAGACAAGTATAATGGAGCAGGCTTATGATACCGCAAACACGCGTAAAGACTTAGAAGCAGATTATGAAACAGAAATTCAAGAAAATAATATACAGGGTGGGTTTCTGAAGAGTCAGCTCTGAAAGAGGAAGCGATAGTTAAAACCTTCACCTTGATAGCTTGACAAGGCGACATAGAGCGCGGAGCGAGGCTTGACGAAAGCAAACATACAAAAGGAGATGAGGAAGTCTTTACATTAGCAATGAATTTTGTCTGTCCGGAGGGGGGGGGGGACTGATGATAATTTCGTGGTATCTCACTACAGAAAAATGTATAAAATTATCATGACATTTTAATATTTATGATTATAGTAAGAGACTGTTAGACGTCTGGGGTGACATTTGGACAGTCAGGAATGCTTCTCAATAGCCAGGTGTGCATTGTCAGGATTTATTAGACGAATATCATGGCTGATTATAATCGGTTTATGACTTGGCTAGTTCAATCATTTTCAGAGTGAGATAGCCCTCGGATAGTTTACAAAACTTATTGGATTTCCAGATCAGAATCAGCTCCTTGGCGCGCAGCTCGAGTAAACAACGGAAAGCTGGATAAGGGCTCGCCATTAAATGACGTAAGACAAAATTGGGCCCTTTATGACCCCCTACCCCCTTCGTAAGGCGAATAACCTAACCTCACCATGCTTTTGGTATAGGACCATAAGGCAGGCTTACACCCCCTCCCCTCCCTAAGAGCCTTACGTAATTTATGGACAGCCCCTAAGAACAAGAGCATGCACGTGACTGCCCCATGTCAGTCTGTCCTAGGGGTTGAGTTCGGTCCCCGGCTCACGTGCAGCGGCAGGTGGTGTGGGTCAGGCCTAGGCGTGCTCGCCTGTCCGGGCCTAGCCGGGACGTGACGAGTCGCAGTCTGAGGGTCAGGGTGCGACCTATTGGCTCCCGCTATCAGTGCCTGGGGGCTCTCTCGGACTGTGCTAGGCCCACTAGGTGTTTGTGTGGTATGAAAACATTTCCAAGTTCGGCTTTCAGGGGTCACCCGCCCCTGCGCGCCCCCAACCCACAGGGGTCGAAAACGCCCAAAACTTGTTCGTAGCTCTTTTCCGTGACTTTTCAAAACACGACTTGAAAAGTTTTCGAGGGGGTATAGACCACCGCACCGGCGCGATGTCAGCTGTTGATGTCGTGTTGGCTAACAGGCCTGTGGAATGCTATCTCAAGGTAACTTCCTCATCATCTCGTTGTTATCGAAGACGAGTCAAGCGAGCTCATCACTTTCTCGACTGCATGTCGCAGCGGCGTCACGCAGTGCGGCTGCTGCTGTCTTATCACTTGTAATTAAGTAACATCCCATCAAAAATAAAAATAATCTAAGAGAAAATCGCACTTTGTCTAAGCGGATTCATGAGGCAGCAGGCTTAGAAAGGGGAAGGGAAGGACCGGGGGGGGGGGGGGGGGGGGGGGGGGGGGGGGGTATGTGAGGGACAGCAATGAGCCCGTCGCCCTCTCCCCTATGTCTCCTGGATCCGAGTCCATTCTAATTTTTTACCTTACTTCCTATCCAAATACTGGAATCAAATGCGAGTCCGTTTTTCTCTCCATGGTGCTCCCACAAGAAGACCACTGACCAAGGAATTTGGATGTGGCCTCATCCTTGACCTTGAGGGGGTCAGGCGACCCAATGACGTCATCTGCAGCGCCTCCTAATCAGCCAACAGGTGTTGTCCCCTCCCCGTCACCTAATCCTCATGCCAGAGTCACTTCCCCTGACGATCCGGTGGGCCAAACGTTTCGGGTTCGGGTCTGGGTTGGGGATGGGCTGGGGGCAGGGAGGGGGAAGGGATAGCGCACCTGCCTGAAGAGCCTGATATCCACTTGAATCGGATAAGGTTACCTTAATCTTATGCACAGGTGCGGAGCCAGAGCTTTGAAAGCAGACAACCCACTAATTTCGCGCCTGATGTTAGGCAAACAGCCTGTCGCTGCCTTCTATACATCGCCCACTCGATCGCCCAGGAGCACCGCCTACTTTCAGACTCGGCAATGAATTGCCTGTCTGCTCGAGCGCGCGCCCAGACAGCGGCACCCCGAAAAGCTCGGCCAGATATTTGCGTTTCATATGCGTCGACTCCAAACATGGAGTGCAAATAACTGTTCCTTTTTGTCCTCAGATAACTGTGTGCTTAGACTGGAAGGCAAACTACCCCCGGCTAGGGAGAAATAGAGTAGAGTAAAATCACAGCAAAAGTTTGGCAATTATGTGATTTTAGGTGCGATTGTGAACAACTTTCGGGTGATTGCAGATGATGATAGAAGCTACGATTGTTATTCTAAGCGTACAGTGATTTGACCAAGTAGCACACCCCTCGGAGAGACGTTTTCAAAGTGAGATTCCGCAACTCTGATAACTTTTACTCTGCGATCACGCCATATCGCGCTCCTAGTTGTCTCTCTAGGATTCGCGAAATCTCCGCTTGCAAGCATCTCTCTCGCACATTTCTAGATCCATAGATCCACGCCTGCGCTCTTAATTAATTAAGGTGGTTCGGACGAACTTCCTCGAAAGTTCATACGGTTTTCAGAAATCATTATTATTATTGTTCTATAAACGGTAAGATTTTCTCGACATCCTTCGCAATGAGAAATTTTAAATTGTCTGCGATCTTTTAGGAACTGAACGACGTTCAAACCAAAGAAAATTCAACGCTGAGACCAAATCGCCGCTCCGCCTGTAGGGAAGTCCCTTTCCAGAGACGAACCGAACTGATCGGGTTGAATGTTGATGTATGCAATGCAGTTAAGGTGCCCATTGATGACTTAAGTTATAATAACAGCTGTGTGCTAGCTCGTGTGAAGATCAGTGGCTTGTTTCAGTATTACCAAGAGACAATCAAGTTAGTATGTTTGATTGATTTGATGCAAAAACGACAGTACAATCAGTGGGGTTAAATATTTTGAAGCTTCGCACAAGAGATACGTTCCATTGACCAGCATGCCGTATACGTGAGCCATTGAACTTGCTCTATCGTAAGATTAACAAAATCGGGTATATATTTAGGTGCTTTTATAGAGAGTGAAATAAAAATCTCCCCCGCTTTGCCACTGTATGATACTATCACATCAGAGGAAAACATTTTACTTTGTGTAGATTATCGTCGACAGATTACGGAGCGAGCCTTTATCTCGTTACGTCACCTGGACAGGTGAGACGCCATGGCTCCGCGCTGGGCTGAACCCGGCTCCTGCTCGGCTGAGCTGAGCGCCGCGCGTTGAGGTTAGGGACGTCCAAACAACTCATAACAACATAGCATTGGGGACCGCTCGCCAGCAGCATCTCGATTCCAAAGTAGTCTGCTGTCGCTTAAGACGTATTGAACAGAGTGAACACACTCACCCGAAGCTCCGTCGACTTCCTCGACTCGCGTCCGAAGACAACAAAGGTTGGGATTCGCTGCCGGAATCCACGTCCTCCGTCGGTCTCCAGGGCCGGGAATCTCTGTCGTACATCTTGGAATGTGTCGTCGGCTACACTGGAGCAATACTGTTAGCTAGAGCCAGTTACAATTTACGTGGGAACGTGGCGGTGTTCCACCTGAATTGATAGGAAGACTGTCAACAATCGCTCACAACATGCGTGGCGGAAGCGTTTCCGAGATAAAACTCATATCGAGAGAGCAGCTAGCCTGGCCCAGCTAAACTTCGCTCAGCGCTCAGCACTGCTCCGGTCCACTCCGCTCACAGACTGACGAGACGAGCGGCGAACTCCCTGGCCGCCACTGGCCGCCCCCCGTGGCTCCCCCCACGTACCCTACACGACTTACGACTTCACCGCACCGCCATGCCGCTGGAGCATTCGGCAGTTCGACCAACTCCGGACCTAACCGAGCGATAAACGCGACGCTGGCCTAGGCTGGATCGGATCGGATTTATGTTACGTAAATATGGGTTACGCAACACCTTTTGGTCTTCAAACTTGCCGGCCTCGAACCGCAGGGAGCGGTACGCAATCCGATTGGCTGGCATTCCTCCCCACCCTCGCCTGTGTTTTTCAATGCTGCCACACTCTTCTGAGATAGTCTCAAGCGGATCACTCTAATTTAGGATTCCAGTGAAAAATCTCCCTGTCCAAAAATCTTTATGTGGATTATATATAGCTGGCTACAAACGCATAGGAAACTTTTCTGTCTCCAGTCATATATTTCCATTACTAAATGTGTATTGTGTTGTTGGAGGTTTTGACGAAGATATTTAGCAGACGACGCGCGGGACTAATCCACGTTTAAAAGAAGTAAATACTTCCACAAATAATGTAATCGCTCGTCACTTTTCCATAATGGACCCGTGGAAAATCTTTGAGGCACAGGAAATTATTTTAATCGAATCAGGTCATGACATGTCATTTAATACCCGAGTAATCGGACCGATAGAAATGTGGATCCAACGAAAGTCAGGGATTAAATGACAAATCCTCTCTTGCATTCTTGGAATTCCCTCTGAACCATACCGCAACATTCGTTTTGAAGAAATTCATCTTGAAATAAGAATCAAAACTATAATAAAAGCGCCCAATCAATCTCAAGTAAGGCGCACGAACTCTAGACAGTTGGTACTGCCCCTATGTTATCGAGCGAGAGCTCAAGCACCCGCTCAAGGGCACCTTGGCTCTGGATGTCCTTCAGCGCCGAGCGCCGGTCGCCGCTCTGTACGTTCAGTCTTTGAAAGTGCCTGAAGGGGTAAACTGTCAGCTGACTCTAACGTGCCTTCCAAAATGTCGTTGAAGGTTTCTAAAGTCGAAACTAAAGTGTACGATGGCCAGAAGCCTGGCACAAGTGGACTGCGCAAAGCTGTCAAAGTTTTTCAACAAGTCCATTACACAGAAAACTTCGTTCAGTGCATCCTGAGTGCCCTGGGCAAGGAATGCGCCGGCAGTACACTAGTTGTCGGTGGTGACGGCCGATATTACGGCAAGGAAGCGGTTGATAAGATCATCAAAATCGCCGCCGCCAACGGGGTATGCTTGATTCTGATTGCCGAGACGAGAACCGGTTGACTGCTATAACCTCTCCAACATGTTACAATCTTTATTTCTGACAACATATGCTGACTGTGACATCTCCTGTTTACCTTTTCTTTCTTAATGTGAAGACACTTTCTGTTATGTTTTTTCACATCTGTTCATATTAATTGTTTAGGTTGTGCGCTTACAGTACTCCAACAGTTTCTGTCATTGTAATTGCAGACTTCAACTAAAAGTCAATTTTATGTGTCTGTTTTAGGTTTCAAAGTTGCTGATTGGTCAACATGGAATACTCTCAACACCTGCAGTTTCCTGTTTAATCCGCAAGTACAAGACAACTGGTGGAATAGTCCTAACAGCAAGCCATAACCCTGGCGGCCCTGATAATGACTTTGGCATTAAGTTCAACTGCTCTAACGGTGGTACGTGTTTTGAAACATCATCCTTTCCTTTTCACAGTTTTAAATGATCCATTTCAATTTTCTCTCATTCTCAATTCCAGGTCCTGCCCCTGATGGAGTTACCAACGATATCTATGATCTTACAAAGAAAATCTCCACTTATTCAATTGTTCCTGACTTGAAATGCGCCATTGATAAGATTGGGGTTCAGACATTTGAGGTAAAATATGTCAAATGTTCTTTGATGTGATTCTCACCTCTTTTCTATTGCCATTGCAACTCTGCAGTTATTGGCAGCCTAGAACTAGATTACTTATTTACAACAAGTTCTTTCCACTTTTAGGTGGAGGGGAAGACATTCACTGTTGAAATAATTGATTCTGTATCAGACTACCTTGAGCTCATGAAGGAGATATTTGACTTTAGTGCCATCAAGAAGCTTCTGCAAGGAGGGTTCAAGATCCTTATTGATTCAATGAACGGAGGTGAGGTCACGCAGTATAGTTTTCATGTCCTTGTCATATCCTCTTCTTTTTTTGTCACTTAATGTTTCATGGATATTTTTCAGTAACTGGCCCATACGTCCAAAGAATCTTTGTTCAAGAATTAGGAGCACCAACTGACAACACTGTCCGGACAACACCTCTTGAAGATTTTGGTGGTGAGCACCCTGATCCCAACCTCACATACGCAGCGGATCTTGTTAAGTCTGTTGCCAGTGGAAACTATGACTTGGGTGCAGCTTTCGATGGAGATGGAGTAAGTGCTCTAATTTATTTTCGGTTATATTTTTTTCATCCACAGGACATAATTACCAATAATTTTTCTTTGTATTAGGACCGCAACATGATTCTGGGTCGTAAGGCCTTCTTTGTGACTCCATCAGACTCTCTTGCAGTATTAGCTGCTAACTTAGAATGCATACCTTACTTCAAGAAAACAGGTGTTCGTGGATATGCTCGTAGTATGCCCACTGCAGCTGCAGTTGATCGGTACTGTCCTTTAATAGTGCAAAGTCTTACTGTGAGTAAAATTTTATTTTTTTATTTACAAATTGTTTGCCCTGCAGTGTGGCTGCTGCTACAAAAAAGGAATTTTTCGAGGTCCCAACTGGATGGAAATACTTTGGGAACCTAATGGATGCAGGCCGTCTCTCTTTGTGTGGAGAGGAAAGTTTTGGGTGAGTTCAGTTTTATCTTATCTTTCTCATACAAAGGTAGTGCTTGTTCAGAGAAGTGTTAAACACCGTAGAATATGTTTTTATTACTTATATGTTAATTTTATTTCATTTTCAGTACGGGCTCAGACCACATTAGAGAGAAGGATGGTATCTGGGCTGTTTTAGCTTGGCTTTCGGTTCTCGCACACACTCGCAAATCTATAGAAGACACATTATTAGATCATTGGGCTAGATTTGGCAGAAATTTCTTCACAAGGTAGGATCAGTCTTTCTCTTATTCACAAAAAAAGGATTGAAAAGAAACATGTTGCTTGTTGTTCTTTCCCACAATATGATGCCTTTTAACTGTGACCCCCAGATATGACTATGAAAATTGTGCCTCTGATCCTTGTAATGAAATGATGAAAAAATTGGAGGAGCTGATCGCATCCCCATCATTTCCCGGCACCAAGTTCAGCAATGGTGGGAAGAACTATGTTGTCAAGACTGCAGACAATTATTCTTACACTGATCCCATTGACAAGAGTGTTGCTACCAAGCAGGTATCTTTAATTCTTTTGAGAATGACTAGACTTCATGGTGAATACTATCTTGCTGTGTGTACTCTAATAATTCCCTTTGTTTAATCCAGGGCATCCGAGTTTTGTTTGAAGATGGATCAAGGTTGATCTTCCGACTGAGTGGAACTGGCAGTTCGGGAGCCACAGTTCGCATGTATGTGGATAGTTACGAATCAGACAAGAGCAAACATACTTCTGATGCACAGGTAATTCAGTACTTAAATTTGTTTGCCAAAATTTAACTCCAATTTCAGAGCTACTTAATTTGAAATTCTTTGTTTTACTTCTTAGGAAATATTGAAGCCTCTTGTGGGAATTGCTCTGGAAATGTCTAAACTGCAAGAGTTTACTGGTCGCCAAGAACCAACAGTCATTACTTAATCAACTTGCTTGTACTTAATGAAATTCAATGCATGATGTTTGCTCAGATATTGCCAAAAATTCATTTGTACCTTAAGCTTATTTAATAGTTGAGGTTCTTTGAATTATTTTTTTTTCATTGTTTTTCTTAAGGGGATTACTTTTGGTCAATGATACACCATGATCATGTTATGTTGGTTGGATATTTTATTTTAGTACTGTTGAAACCATAATTTTATTTTTAAATTGTTAGTTGTCTTCACCTGTGTTTGTTCTTATTTTATCTTGAACAAATCACTGTTTGCATTCACTACCAACTTTTGTTTCATTTTTCTCTGCAGTAACCACATGTACACGTTCTTATTTCTAGTACTAAAGCCATCATGAATTGCTCAAATATTCTGTGTTGCTTTCTGCAATTAACAATAATTAATTTAAATGTATCTTTTATCTTTGTTTTAAATTCGGTGCCTAGTCATGTTACTATTTGTGTTTGTCGTTTTTTAAAGTTTTCTCTTATTTTGTTGCATCTATTATTTTTATCACCAAACGTATGTTTGGTTTATTCTGAGCTAAAAATTAAAATATATTGTATTGCAACTTGTACAAAGTAGTTGATGCTTGTATATACCAGGTGATATCCTAACAATACCATAGCATTTTTCTACATCCATTGCTACCAGCCTATCAAAATTCCCTCTTAGGCTTCTGAACAGTAATGTATATTCTTTTCATTGTGTTACTCACGGTGGTATACATAGACCTCTAGGACACCATATCTACCAAGTCTAATCAATTCCTTAATATCTCAATATGGTTGGGTGCATTAGACTTCATAAGAAAGTTTAAGTGACTACTTGCTCTTTAATTTGTTTGTGATTTTGAGACTAGTAGATAAGTAATTTTTTCAGTCCTTTTTTTCTCTAATTCTCTTAAAATGGGACCAGATCCCTCAGACGTAGGCAGTAGTTGCATGGTTTAAATTCGATTGTCATCCCTCTTTCATTTATTTATGAAGTCTCCTAAAAGATGAACTCTTACATGAGAGGAATTTTCCTCCTTTTTATACTCAGTCTGTTTGTTTAGATAGGACTAATATTTTAGTGCTCTATGTCATCATAAACACAAATACTTGCTTTGATTTATCGTATAAATCTTTTCATCAGATATGAGAATTGAGTTGACCCATTAGTGTGAAGCCACAGAAAGCACCAGTATGCATTCCTCCTTTTTTCTTTCTTTTTTGTGTGTGTTTGTGTATTTTCTGCTGGAGTGCCCCTTCTAGCTTTCAATGTTCTTGACCTGTGTATGAGTGTGGGTCAGTTTAAAACTAGGTATAGGTGGTCTGTAATTATTTTTGAAGATACTTTGCCAAAGACTTATTTTTTTAATGGGAGAGAGAAAGATATTGTTTGATGTTTAGTAAGTTCTAGTGTCAAAATAATGGTATACTGTTTAAAGCTCTTCTGGATAGACTGGTGCCAGTCTTTCTATGATGCAAGTGCAAACAGTCGTTGAAGGGAGTAGAAACAATGTACGTGTGGGGAGAGCAAAACATGTTGCAATATAGAATTTGTTGATCTAGAACGTAGTAGACTCATTTCTATAAAAATTAATTTCATGAAATACTTGTTCATTAGATTTTTAAGACATTCATGCACCTGGAATTTATGTACCTGGAATGGCTATAAGGTGGGTGTGTGGAATTTGAAGAGGGTTAATGCATTGTGTTTGTTGGCCCGAATCCTCACACATTTTCGTTATTTATTTTAACGAATTCATTATTTGTCATGTAAAATTTCAAAATATGCTTGTATAAAATTAAGCATCTACTCAGTCAAATGTGTGTAAGATCCATTCACTATTTTGGTGAGGGAGCAATGCAATTTATATGATAATGGTACTCTGTCATTGAGCACTTCTTAGTTATATTTAAGTCTTGTGAGAGCGAGTCTTAGTAGATGTACATTTATGTGAGGAACTCGGGGGACCTGTTCATTTTTGTCTGATCCTTCAACCTAAGTGCTTTAGGAGCCTGCCTATGCACCTAGGTTCTGATGGATGACAGCAAGAGACCAGCAACGACTGCCTGAACGCACGCTGGGCTATGCACAAGATGATCTGTGTGCTTCCTGCACATGCATCTTTGGTGACTAGCCAGTACGCTATGTAAAGTAGAAAGATTATTTTTGTATATATTTCAAAAGTATGAATGATGAAGGTCAATTCATTAATTTTTTTCAATCGTAGGGGACAAATTAACAAAAGAAAACTTTTGATTTGAAGTTAATTCGGTCTATTAGTTAAAATGTTTGGATTCTAGTTTTTGACCAAATTAGGCTGATATTAAAAATTTGATTCTAGTTTAACTTCATTTCATATTGTGCTTTTTATGGTTCTCGCTAATATTATATATGTGATGAAATCAAGGATGACATTGAATGGAATGGAACAAAGATGTTTTGGATGCAATGTGATTTCCAACGATTTATCAAAGCAAGTATTTTTAGAACAAAAGGAGGACAGTGCTTTCATTGTAATAGAGTAATAAGATTAAAACCTGCAAAGATTCAAATATATATCTGGTCAATTTCAATGTTGTAATTTCAATTTTCAATCCACCTTCATGTTACACATTTTTAGCCTAACCCCTTAATAAAATAAATCAGAAATGTAGTGTACAGAGGTTTGGAGCCTAGTACATTCCACAGCACGAGACCCGAAAAGAGACGCCGCTAGCCGCTCGCTAAAGGAGAGTACGAAACTTCATATGCTAAACAGCTCTTACGATTTACTTATTCTGAAAATAGTTCAAGAGGTAGGCTCCGATAGCACTTGCTTCGATTTTTCAATTAATTTTCTTCCGCGGTGAATAAGAATTTCCAACATGAAGCCTCAATCATTCAAACAGTCATCCTGAACACATCTGCCCATGCATTCGATTTCCGCGGGTCCACCGGGAATTTGGTGCGAATAACAAGTAATATTCTGCCAATAAACAGCTTAGAGGAGTAAACCCAAGTAAACCTCACTTTATTTTTCTCTCTTCCTTCATTTTTGCTTTTACATAAAATTATTTCCAAAAATTAAAATATTTCACACTTTTTGTGTTCAACTCATTCAAGCCGTAAATAATTGAGAACTGAGCAATTATCTCTATTCAAGCCGCAAGGCAACTAATACCTTGGTTGCAGACAAGCACTCACAGCCACCTTGCTCGGATCCATTGGTTGCGTTTTTCTAGCAGAAGATAATGCAGAAAATGGTTGAATACAGTGAGCAAATCTAGATTTGCAATTGGGTTGGTTACTAGATCCCAGATTGTTGCCAAACTTATGAAACAATGTAAACTATTTTGATCGGAAAAAGTATGGAATTTTCATTTGGAAAAACTACCGCATCACGAAGCCAATATCATGAAGGTAAAGGGGTCATGTTTGTTTTCATTCCTGTCAAAGCTGGTCTCGATGTTGTCTTTGTTCAGATTTGATCAGTGTGAATGATTTAAAGTTGCTAACCTTCTATTTAGATAGCTTTTGAAAAATTTGGAGACAATCGACCTTTAGGGATTGTTGAAGTTCTCCAAAGGCATGATGGATGGCCATTCACAGGCAGATGGCAGCCACAGCTACATCACTGTGATTCCTGTTGATTATTCACGAGGTCGTGGATATACACAGCAAGCACCAGATTACCTTGATCAATATGTGTAAGTATTAAATACAATGCAGCCTATCTATAAACGTTAATCGTTTGTTGGATAACTTGTGGCTAATGTCTGGGTTTAGCGATTACTCCTCTGATCGAGCAAGGGATGAGTACATACGTGGTGACTACAACATCAATTCTGAGTCTCAATTTGATAAACTGAGTGGCCTTTATGCACCAGCTGGCTATGAGAGAGAAAAACCTCATCAACATGGAACTTTAGATAGGGATTCTCTTGAGAGGGATGGAATTGAAAGAGATCGCGTGAGAGATCGCGCACAACTAGCTCAGATGGGTGAGTAGTATGACTCCTTCTAATTTTTATATTGTTATTTGTTCTATTTTACTTAATTTTCATATTTTCTTCTTATCAGGCGATGTGGAATGGGAGAGGGATAGAGAAAGGGAACGCAACCAGCACCGCCTCATTCAGCATGAAAGAAGTGAACGAGACCGTTGGCAACACAGCTATCTTCCATCTAGTACCATAGATCGGGAAAGGGAGAGGGAAAGGGAGAGGGAAAGAGAAAGGGAGAGGGAACAACGGGAGAAGGAAAGAGAGGAAGAATGGGAGAGAGAAAGGGAGAGAGTTGCACACATGGCAAGTAACAGTCAATTACCAACAGAAAATTGCAATGTTGGGATTAGTGGAATGAAAGAGAACAGCAGTTCTGTTCACAATGAACCAAATGTGGAAAAAGTCCCACTTCAACAGTTTTCAAATTTAGGGTCACGAGGTAATTACATAGTTCATTTTAGAATTAATTTGTGTTCTATTTATAATGAAACTCATCTATGAAGTCTTTTTGACTTTCACAGGAGCACCATTGTGTGTTTACTTGATGTCACGTGTTGCGTTACATATGGAACTTGAGGATAGAGAAAGTACTACCACTGCTGAATTAATGACTGCAATATTCCAAGAAGATGAACTGGGCCTTCCATCTTCTGCGGGCCCTCTGTTTTCTTTATGGATGTGCTCTGGTTTGCTGGGTGAGCTTATTGATATTCCTTGTAAATTTTTTTCTCTCACCTTAGTATTGATGACTTAAATATTTATAACATGTGCTTTCTTGTTCAGAGCTTCAGTTGAAACCCCACCATAAGCCATTTGAAATCCGGAGACAGTGGCCTTTATTTCTTAACCAATACTGCAGTGTCACAGAATCTCGTATAGAAAGAGATGAGCCTATTCTCTCTTTTCAAAGAAATGTTTATTTTCCTCGTCGTGAAGAAGAAAAAGTCAAGTATGTTTTCCCTTTAAGCCCGCCTTAAAGTGATTTTATTTATGTTTTTTAAAAATGTTTTGTGTTTTTTTTTACTGTGAACTAACCACGTGTTATTAAATTTAGGGACCATAAGTGCTTGACTCTTCTGTACGAAGAAGCCAGATACAACATCTTAGAGGGAAGATATCCTTGTGAAATGAGCCATTATCTCATGTTGGGTGGGATTCAGGCTCGAATAGAGTTGGGTCCTTATAAGTCTGAGGAACACACTACCCAGTATTTCAGGTTGGTTTTCCACCTCAAATATCTGTTGTCTTAAGTGACTTTCAAAATAATGTCTGTTTGTATTTTCCCTCCATAGAGAGCACAAGGATAAATTTCTGCCAGCACATGTTCGAAGAACATCCTGGTCTTGGCTCCCAATTAGTGGCAAAAATTCACCTGAAGTGCGTCTTTTGGAGCACTATAAGAGAATACCTAATAATATGTCAGACAGGCGTCTTATTAGAAAATATTTAGAGTTCTGTTGGTCTTTGCCATATTACGGGTTTGTACATAACTTTCTTTCTCAGAAGCTTGTTTTAAATTACAAATAAATCAAAATTTAATTATTTTTTTTTTGCCCTGCTGTTAATTTTTGTCTTTCTCTTACAGGAGTGCATTTTTCCAAGGTCAAATAGAGCAGCCTGTTCGAGGCCTAACATCACTGATCACTCATCAAGATGCTCCTGTTCTTGTAGCTATCAACTCTCAGGGTGTTTATGTCATTGATGACATTCAGTGTGTAAGTATTGAAGTATTTGTTGGGTCATTATTTATCATATTTTTTTTTTTTTTTTTTTCATACAATTTAAATGCGTTATTTGCTTGATATGTTATAGGTTGTTCTTCTTGGACTGAAATATGAGGAGTTGTCTTGGGAATTCGCCAAACCATCACCTTCCCAAGAAAATAACATAAATTGTTTGCCTTGTCTCTTTCTACAATTTATGGTTGTTGAAAATGGAGCTCGTGTGTCAAAAATTCTTCAGGTATTTTCTAAACAGGTAAATATTGTATTTTCTACTTTGAATTCAGTTTCCGATTGCGTTATATTGTGTGAACATAGCATAACTTCCCTTTGACACAACATTTTTCAGGCTGTTATGATGGATGCCTTAATATCAGTGTTTGTGGAAGAGTTGAAAAGAAAATCAGCCACTGCTGCATACCATGATGAAACTGACCGGCCTTTGTATGATACAGCAACAGACAGTGATGGTGAGCTGTTCTAATTCAGTTTTTTAACATGACTTGTAGTGTTACAAATTTATTCTGAGCATTCCTGATTTGAATTGAGTTCCTTGAATTAAAGAGTACATCTTTTATTTTACAGATACCCAAATACCTCTTACCATGATGAGCAGACGAGAATTGCCACAATCTTGCATAAGCAACAAATTGAGTAAATTAACCTTAGCAACATTTGATGAGGAAGGTGCGTCAAATCAAGCATACCAGAACTAATTGCATGACCAAAAAGTTTTTGAACTCTTCAAATTAACTGATGCACTTCTTAACCCTAAGTTTTGCATGACATTTTAGATTTTAATCACTTGTTAGATCTGCAGTTGAATCTCTTAGTTGTTAGAACATACTATTTTGTGATATGAATCCATTTTTTATCCCATCATTTTTATTCAGTTTATGTTAACTGTACGCCTAGTTGAATAAGTTTTATGCTCATTAGAAAACTCAAGTTTAATATATAATCTATATTTATAAAGCTTGTTTAAAGTTGAGTTTTTATCCGATTTTTGGATTTTTGTATATTATTTCACGCGGTTTCATCCATTGTTGTTACGGATGGAAGTTATGCTCTGAAATAATTCCTTCATATCCTGTCTGTGCTGGTTACTCATGATTAATAATGTAAACACTTTGCTTTAGTTTGCTGCTTTAGTTTTTAGATCATGAACTTCAGTAAAAGTGTCTCAAACAGTAATTTTTCTGCATGCTAGAAATTTTTCAACTGATTGTAGGAGTATGACTTTGCAATGGCTGCTTTTAGCTGTACCTGTGAACTGCTTGGATTGCTTCCAAAATAAAATTATATGTTTCACTTTTGGGATTATTTGGCTTTTGTATGTAGCTGTAGCAACTGTAAACTGATCTTAGATTTGTGTGTATTAGAATCTGTCAATTACATTTTGACTGTAAGATCTGCAATGTGGAAGCTCAAAACATGAAAGTAATTCAAGCTTTTCTTTGTCTTTTGTCTTCAGGACGCTGTATTGGTCAGTCAGGGTCATGGTCTTTTAGCTACTGATTCTGTCGACGTTTTTATTCATTATATTCCAGGGCATTTCTGTTCACTAGTTTTTCCTAATTTTCTTCCAAGTACTTAAGATTTTTTCAAAATGCAGCACCATTCATGTTTTTGAATTTAATAAATGTAAAAATTAGAACTGTTGAAGTGTTAAGGCTATTGTACAGTTAAAATTCGAAACCTTGAAGAAGCAGGCCAATACTGATTTCTTTCACAGGAAACCATTAGTACATCACTCTCCATGAAAGCTGGAGGAATTCTAAAACAGATCCTTATAATTGAAGGAGCCTCTTTAGCTCCTCAGTTCATAGAGAGAAATCTAGAAGTAACCCAGCTAATGCACCTAAATCCAAAAATTCATGTTGGCAGGTTTTAAATATCTGTTCCTGTTTGTGAGCAAAACATTCTTTAAGCCATAGGATATGCATAAACTGTGAATATGGAGGCCCAGTTAGAGCCATGTTTCAACTGTGGAATGTTTTGCTCTCAAATGGGGACAGATTTTCAAAATCTGCCTATATAAGTTTTTAGAGATATCATGTGGGATACTTCTTGATTACTCTACTAGCTGAAAAGCGTCAATGTCCAGCTCCAGGATTAAGATTCTTTTCAGGATATTTCTCATACGCACATCTTTTCTTCTGAAGGAATTTTGCTCTGTGATGGCCGATGGCCAGTAATTTCTTGAATGAAAAAGACAATCATAGAGCGCCTCCTTTTTGATAAAGGAAATCCATGAATTTTCACTTTACAAAAGCCTGAAGTCTGTTGTCTGAATTGGTTCATCAGAGTACAAGTGCACGTTCAATGATGTTAACAATTAAGTTCTTCATTTACTTTGTTTTCTTTAAGTATGTGGACTTCTCAATTTTTTTCTATGCCAATTTGCTATTTAATTTATTTTTAGAAGCTCTTCAAAGTGTAAATCTTAATCAAAGTGTGAATGTGCTGCTGGTCAGTCGAACAAATCATGTATGCATGCAATTACATCAATCTCTTGCTCACATCGTGAGGTAGCGAGGAAAAAGCAAAGAGATATGCTGAAGTTCTGAAGATGAAGTTAGATATTGGGTTCATTTTGCAGCCTGACCAATTAGCTTGATGGTATGTATTTAAGCTTCAGTATTGATGATGAAGTATTTCAGTTAATTTTATGTACAATTTTAAGTTACCATTTTTGTCATTGAATGATTAAGTTTAGTTTGAAAGTTCCTTTTTTAGATGTTGCTTGGATTTTCTTTTTTTTGTTTTTTTTTTTAAGTTTTTTTTTTATGTAGAAACATATATAATACCTGACCATATCTGTTACAAATTTTTTATTTTGATTGATGACTGTGTTCAGTCTGAATAGATATATTTGACTTCAAGTTACTATAATAAGAGTTAAATAGTTCCCTCACAGTAATCTGTGAGAAATTTATCTGTGGTCTGAATTTGCACTAAAAGTGCCAGATAGTAAGTATGTGATGTTTGTATAAAAAATTAAAACATATTGGACATGCAAGGGTTAAAAGAAAAGGAAAACAAGAGAATGATGCATAAGGTTTCTTTGGCAGAAATTAAAACAGTTTTCCCCAATATGATATGATATATTGATTACTGTATTCACCTGAAAGAAACAGGATATTGTTTTATCAATTTAATTGATCTCAAAATGTGATTCTCTTGGAACTTCGGCAATCTGAGTTCCAATTATCACACATTCAACATTGTGTGGAAGAGATGTAAACGATAGAATGTTTGAGCTTATGGTTTCCTTTCTGTTGATCAGTGTTGCCCATTATCAAGTGTGATTAAAAGAACATCGGTTACTAATACAAATGAGTCGTGCTTCATGTTGCTCCACCCTGGTTCCCGATCAGTACAGCACGGCCAGTCTCGGGTCGGCCCGCAGACAAGCCTCCAGAGCCGAGTAGCGCTGAGGCGCCAGGTCTCGATGTCGCTCCAGTCGGATCTGCAGGGTCCTGAGGAGGAGCACAAGCTTCCTGCACTCCTCGATGTGTCCGTCCTCTTCGCCTGGGAACAACTTCTCTTGGTTCACTTCGTACCACTTGTTCATTTCTTGGAGGCGCTCCTTTTCCTGGACAAGATTTGGTTCCGTGGTAAATTGAAATTTAGCGGCATAAGACTGCCTCGTCACACTATGAGCCCTATGAGCCTACCATTTCGAATCGGTTCTGCATCTGCTGAGCTCGGCTCACGTATTGGCGTTTGAAGTCGTTGAGGCAGTCGTCCCTCATGGCGAGAGCCTGGGAGGGCGTCAGCTCCTGGCCGGCGCTGAGGCCGAGGCGAGCCATGTAGGGCGCGAGGTAGTCCACGTCTGCCTCCACCTCGCGGGCCTCCTCCTCCATCTGCCGCTGTTCCTGCGGGCCCAGGGTGGGTGGGTAAGCGTGAAAGAAGTGCAGCAAACCGCTGGCTTCTAGCTCACTTCACTCGCAATTGTACGGCGACATCGGTCTATTCATAATTTTCTTAAAGTATCGAATTTTTGTCGGCTCGCTTCGCTCGCGATATTAGCTGACCAAATTTCAACAAATTGACTGCTAAAATGGCCACAAGCGGATAGCTTTTAGCTCGCTTCGCTCGCGGTGGGAGTCTGAGGTCTGTAAAGTTAGCGACGCACTCAAGTGCATGCGTACGTGCGTAAGTGAGTGAGCACGAGTGAGCCGGCCGTACGTGAAGTTTTTCTCTGAAAACTTAG
>CABIKL010000470.1:0-22278 GCA_902196195.1 Aptinothrips rufus
GGGTGTGATATCGAGGGGCTAACCACTTCGTCCAATCACTGTACACTTAAACCGACAATCCCTATCAGCTAAAATCACCCAAAATTTGCTGCCAATCACACCTACAATCGCATTCAGTGCTAAATTTTTGATGAAATTTTACGATTTTTGCTCAGAAGTACTCCTACAAGCACTGCAATGAATGGTATATAGTCTTACAGACATTGTTCAAACTTTTAAGGAGTGGTGTATTCCCGGGCACGATCCATGTCGGCGACAGTCAAATGGATAGTCGATGGTCACGTGGTGACGTCATTCCTCTCTCTTTGAGTCCCTCCAGGTCTGTCGTGGCGTGGCGTGGCCAGGGGGTTAGCACCAGTCGATTCTGATCGGCGGCACTTTTTGTGGGGATCACCATTCCTAGAGCGGAGTAGCCCCGGGCGGTCCGGTGAGCTAGAGCTGACCTCGACGGCCAGGCAGGCGGCAGGGCACCGCGACTGTAATGGCGAAAAAACGTAAGAGGAGGAAGGCAGGAGACGAGGCGGGTAAAAAAGCAGAGCTCAGACTGTTTTCTCGGATAACGGGGTTCTGTCGAGTGTCCTTCTATTCCAGAGGCGGCAGCACTGCCAATAACTGGCGCCCAAGTCCTGTCGGTGGCGGCGGTTCGTTCATCCAGCGGGATGTTTTATAATCGACGCTGGCCGTGTGAACTAAACACGCCGCTGGATGCGTTTCGTGCCGTGGCTTGGCGTGGCGTGGCTGGAAGTCCGTCGAGAGATGATGCGCCTCGCTCGACTTGACGTGTGTGTTTTTTTGCGACCATCATTTCGGTTTTCTCAGTGTCAGAAGATTTACTCGTCCATCACAACGCGGATCAATCCAATTTGATTTAGAGGTGGAGCGCGAAGCATCCATTTCGCGTTCGTCTATAGTCTATAATATTGCATTGAATCTAATCCGATTAAAATCCTTCAAGCGCGTTGAGAATCAATATTTTCCGTATGCTTCGACGCGGAATGTAAATTCTGTAATATAAATACATACACGCGTTGATTTTTGTCCGAAGCCTTAATGACGTACGTCCCCAAAGACAGTTAGCCTAGAAGTATAGCGCACTATGGGCGAACAGTCCAGTTCACAATTCACAGTAATCGGCCAACTACACCGAGAGTCTCTAGTCGCTGTCCACCTTCTTGGAGTGCCCGCCACCCCCGCATCGCCAGGTCACTTCTCCTGCTGCGTGGGCTTAGCCGAGAGACCCACCGGGGAAGTGGTGGGGGCAGTGAAAGATTTGGGGGGGAGGAGGGGGGGGGGGGGTCGTGTCGAGAGCCACACAACACAGTGGCGGTGAGTCGTGCCGTGCAGGGCTGTGCCGAGTGAGGAGAGACTTAGAGAGTTGCCGTCATCACGAGACTCAAAATACACCCGAGCTCGCTAATTTATCTGGACTGGACATAAGCCTGGTTACTGACCTGACGACGCGCGCGCAACTAGCATGCACTTGACAAAGAGTTTGCGTGCGCTAGCCAATGAGCACAATGTATGCAGTCATTCGAGTTACGGAGTAATTGAGTAGCAGAGGGGAGTCCGCGCCTCGTTACTGAGAATGCTCTCTCCCGTTGAGGGTCCCTCCCTGTGGCCGGGCGTGTACTGCGGCGTACAGTCAGAGCCATTCAAGGTGGCTGTGACTAGGAACAGATCTAGGACCCGGTGCCACGCTGCCAAGAGCACTGCAGCAGCGCAGTGCAGCCCCCCAAGGCCGACCGCTCGCAAGCACTCCTGCACGAACCAAAACACTACCGCCTGGCATGGCGAGTGCGACAGAATGGGATACATCTCCCCTTCTCCTGCCACCTCGCCTGGCATGGCATGGCCTGGCATGGCATGGCCTGCTGGACAATTATCGCCCGATCACATCGCTAGCCACTGCACTACTTGTTTCGTTTCAATTCAAGTCGTCCTCAAAGGAATAATTCTTAGAGCTCATTCGCTCAGGTATCTGGCTTTCCCTGATGATCGTGCTGAGTTGCTTTGGGCTGCAGAGCAGAGGAGGAGGCAAATCCGAAACCAGAAATCTCACGAAATTAAAGCAATCTTGGTTGTACGCCAGGCAGTGTCTTCGCGTCACAGGCTGCCTCACTATAAATGTTTTAGATCGCTCAAGAGGTCGCGCTCAGTCGACATCCAGGCTCCCACCTACCCACCTAACCTGCGACTGCGGTCATGCTTTCGGTTTTCACAGGAAACCGTTGTACCATTATAATATAGTTTGAATTAATTTTGTAGACAACACAAAGTAAGATTACCAATTAAAACTATTTGCTTGTCATTTTGAGATGATGGACTTACATCATCAAGAAAGTGATATCGGTCTCGAAGCATAGATCGTGTGTTACTCACAAATTATTCAGAGCAGCTTTTCCGCAGATAACGTTCGGGGGCAAGCTCGTAGTATGTTAGAGCGGCCTCTGTGGCTTTAGAGTTTGACGAGGTACTCCGTTTTTAATGGCAGACATTGATATGACTTCTGGATCCCACGTACCAGAAACTTGGTGTCCACCATAGACCGGTATAGATACTATCGAAACGTCATGGCGGTTCACACATGAACGTACCCAGTACATCTACTTGGCAACAGCTCACCGACAGGAAAAAAACCGGTCCCCTCTAAATAAACCAGGCATACAGACATTACGGGCATGAGTATTTAAACTCAGCCAATGCTCATATGACAGAGAAGGTTATTCGGTATCCTCAAATCGTGCCCGCACCAATCGGAGCAGTAGTTGGGGGTATTTCCTAACTAGACACGAGTGGAAAGAAAAGTATGATCGATCTGCAATCTCATAAGTTCTCACTGGTTCTAATATCTCGGCTACCAGTTAAGTAACTGCTCCTTAGTGAGTGAACGCCAATAGAGGTCCTCTATAAAAACGATTAAAAGGGCAGTTGAAGTGAAATCCGTACATAAATATATTCACAGCTGATTATATATGATAGAAAGTTAATACATATGATTAAAATTAGTGATTGGCGATGATTTTCCTAAATTCACGAGGGAGATACTGTATTTGGGCAGTTGTGGGATTCCTTGATAGTCAGTGGTGATATTGGATTATCGCATGGACAATTATAATCGAATACCGAACGATTTCCAGAATGACTGTGTGAAGGTCAAGCGCCTGTCTTGTCTCCCCCTTTCCAAACCTCGCATTGCATTTGCATCGCAATTTGTATTCATCAATTTCGGTAGTTTTCTACTGTTATCAAAGTGCGCTTCGGTGCGGACCTTCCGAGCTTTGAATGCGGTGAGCTTTTTGACAGGAAACGAAATGTCAGACGTTTTCTTTCTGCGTCAGTCTTCTCGTAAAAGTTCAGTGTAATTGAAAGTAACATAAATATGTGCCATGCTAGAGTAAGAAATGCGATGCCATAAACTAACACTTACAGGCGTGATGAACCTCTCATCTCAGTTATGACCAACACGATTGAATGTGGTAATTGCTCAAAAATACCGCATGTCAGAGCAATTTCAACTGATAAAAATGTGTCGGTTTTATCATTTCCTTTTTAACCGCAATGATCAATGCGGTCACGTGTGGTGAAGAGAGTCACTAGGCGTGATGGGCTCCGCGCTTAAGTGCAATGAAACCTCATTCCAGATTTAGTACATTTTTCACTGCACTTCCAACTACTGTGTTCTTTGAGGAGTTCTAATTCTGTTGTGCGCTCCTATCCAGAGTCTATCAGTTCTAGTTTTGATGTGGGCCCCTGTCCGCTGCCTCTCAGTTCTAGTTCTGGTGTGGGCCCCTGGCAAGTGCCTCTCAGTTCTAGTTCTGGGGTGGGCCCCTGGCCAGTGCCTTGCAGTTCTAGTTCTGATGTGGGCCCCTGGCCAGTGCCTCTCAGTTCTAGTTCTGGGGTGGGCCCCTGGCTAGTGCCTCTCAGTTCTAGTTCTGGGGTGGGCCCCTGGCCAGTGCCTCTCAGTTCTAGTTCTGGGGTGGGTTCCTGGCTAGTGCTTCTCAGTTCTAGTTCTGGGGTGGGCCCCTGGCTAGTTCCTCTCAGTTCTAGTTCTGGGGTGGGCCCCTGGCCCTGGCCCTGGCCAGTGCCTCTCAGTTCTAGTTCTGGTGTGGGCCCCTGGTCAGTGCCTCTCAGTTCTAGTTCTGATGTGGGCCCCTGGCCAGTGCCTCTCAGTAGCAGTTGATCTTCATGAAGGTGTGCCAGGCGCCCGGCCAGGTATCCTCAAATCTCGTTTCGGTCTTGCGTCATTCGCTCCTCAGCCAAACTGCGCAAAAGCATCAATTATTTTAACCTTCCGGTGAACCGGTTTGTGGTTCTGCGATTCAGCCCGGCTCGGTCATCGGTTTCCTAGTTTTCCATTACTTTTGAGCGATGCGTTGACTGCGCTGCCGACCCACCAATTAATGTCGTCACTACTTGTTTCGGACGTTTCACGGCCACTCGACGAATGCAAGGATAGAGGCTGCGTGACCAGAGTCGGAAAGAGGTGTATAAAGTCTAAATAATATTATGCCGCCATCTGATAGCTTCTCACCGAGGTACAGAATTCAACTAGTCGAGGGAGGAATCAGGAAGCATTGGTGCGGCTCAACTGAACTCAACTCAACTCAAGGGTAAAGTTATTCCTGCAAGACTCTTCAAAACGATACCTACCAGTTACACACTTTATTGCAGATATACTTTCTTTTCTATAATTTCAGGGACAGTGGAATTGTGATTAAAGCAAATTTGTACTTCACTGTGCTATTTCTTGTGGACTATTTTGTGCAAACTAAAGCACTATCTTACCCTTGTCCTTAATGTCTGTACAAAATTGTGATTGGGCTTTGTACTTCTGTGTGCATGCATATTCACAATTTTGTGCATAAGACTACGGATAAAGTTGTCCATCACTATGCACGAATTCGTTTATAATCTAGCTCAAGATTGTAATGAGATACGCACAATGTTGTGCATAGTTATGCATGCTCACAGAAGTGATAATTATTGAATCACAACGTTGCCCCTCTAAATTTAGTACGCACAGGCTTTTAGCATGCCCAGTGCGTCAATCCAATTGTTCCATCCGCCTTGTAGGCGATTTACATTATTCTCAAGAATCAGAAAGTGGTAACTCGTTGGTTTCCACCAAGGGGTAACCACTCGAAAAAATCTTGTACATCTCCAAACAAAATCATTTAAAATCATTTTAAAAATCAGGCTAAATCACTCTAAAATCACGCTAAATCACTCTAAAATCACGCTAAATCATTTTAAATCACAGTAAAGATTTATGAATTTTTAAATCTTGTACACGTTTTGGGCTAGTGGTTACCCCTTGGTTTCCTCGAGTTTTGGCATCCATCGCTGTCGTAGAGATCTTCATGTTTATATCAATCACAGTTGCGCCGCGCCGGATACTTTCACCTCTCGCACGCCGTGTCTTCTGTTACTGAGATTTCGCAAATGGTTCGCCCCCATGTCATGTGATCCTAGTCGCGCTGCTCCAAGCCACGCCACACCACGCCACGTCACGACTCGTTTGGCGTGGCTGCCCTGGCGGCCCGTGACGGTCAGCGCGGCGTGGCTCGGCGTGGCGTGGTAAGCCTAGGAATGAAGATCAGCCAAGATCACGTGACTAAAATCCTCAGACTGTGCGTCAGGCCACATCGAGGCATCACAACCCTATTACGCCGTAAGTGAGTTACTATTTCCCTGTGGATTAGCCTTTACTTTCAGAGCAGAATATGCTCTTCTTTGCAGAAAAGTTTCACGAGCGTGTCTAACTGGGATGGCGGCAAACTGTAGAGAGCATATTTTGCTCGGAAAGTGAAGGCTAACCCAGCGAAATAGTAGCGTAATAGAGTTGTGATGATTGGGCGTATTATTCTGAAAAAATGGTTCAATTGACGCAAAGTGATTAATATTCAATGCCAAGAAAAACCGCGTGATCACGCTGTTAGTTCGGGTGTCATGCCTTTTACGCTCAAGCATCGGGTGGTATTACCGTCGAAGCTAAGTATCTGAAGTGAATTAAAGCACGGACTTTTATCCGCGCCTGAGTTCAAACTGGGTGCAGGCAGAATATTTTTGTACCCAGGCGCGGTGAAGCGACAATGCGCCGCTCCGACGTCCCGTGGAAGCTAGGCAAGCTGCACAACTTTCAGCCAGTATGTAGGCAAAAAGTGCAACATTCGCCTCCCCAAGGGGTGGTCCTGGATCCACGCCTGTTTGAACCCGTCTGCGTCCAGACGCTTGTCCCCGAGCGCTGCCTCTGTCAGAGTCCTGCTCACTCGACGTGGACCGATCATCATGTGGTCACTCCAGGCCCAGCGCGACGCGGCGCGACGCGGGAACATAAATCAAGAATCGAGCCGCACCGGGCAGCGGCAGTCAACTCGGGGCGGCGCCACCCCACGCCACGCCACGCCAAGCCACGCCAAGCCACCGTGAACATGGCGACAATGCAAAAGAAGGAGAGAGGCCTTGACACCGAGCAAATTGTAGGTGATGGCACGCTGCACTGCCAAAAACAACAACAACAACCACCTATAACAACATCATGTCCGCACCAGCACCACCTCCAACAACAACAACAAATCAGCGTGCCCCTCGGTGCCCAGCGTTGGGAGGGCGGTCGTAGGCAGCTGATCGCTGGCATCTGACCATATCACGGAGCTCTTGTGACTTCGGCCTGGAGTCTACTGTAGCCTATCAGGGGAGCCGGAGCCTGCCTGCGCCGGGAGGTCCTCTCCGCACTCAGATTCCCCGCCCAAGATTCAATTCATTATAAAATAATGAGAGCGCGGCTACGGCTGCATCGGGCGGCCTGTGTGAGGTGAGGTGCTGCTCGCCCGCCACGCCGCAGCCCGCCACGCCGCAGCCCGCCACGTTTGTCCCTCCGCCACGCCTGTCTCTCCACGCTGGACCCGCCTCATCATGCTATACGTTCCAAAACGGTTCCGTATTCTTTGTCTTCTTTTTATTTGAAAAAAATTGGCAAACGCTGCGAACCTTGCAAAGTTTCAGATAAAACTGAAATGAGATAAATAGAAATGTATCATCAGGAAGCTCACCACCATTCATTTTGTTACAAGCTTCATCTGACTACATCCACGGGTGATAAATCAATCCTCTAAAGGCTGCCACCCCACATGGCGGTCTCGTCTAGTTTCACTTCCCGCTCGGACGGCAGCAGTGCCAGGGCTGCAAGGCGAACCACCACACTCATCTATTTCATAGCCTGTATTTCCAAGCACCATAATTCTTCCATTACCTTTCCGCTTCATTGTATTCTCCAGGTTAGGATAGGCCAAGCTAGACGAAAGATGAGAGGGAGAGAACAGAACAGAGGTACAGACGGAACAGAAGATTGTCGCCTGCTTTGCCGTCGTTCCTCAGCTACTATACGTACCTGCCGCAAGAGAGTTGGAGCCGCGCCCCACCTCGCCCCGCCCCGTTCTCCCTCTCATGTTCCGAGTTGGCCTGCTCCAAAAAATGATCATCACTTACACTGCTAGAAGAAATCACAACATAAAGTACAATCAAGTATTGTAAATTATTTTCCCAATCGCAATGTAGGCAAATATTGTACCTTCGCCGCCCCCTCATCCTTGGTACGTATTGTACCAAAAATCGTGTGACCTTCAATACTGATTTTTTTTTTCCAGAGCGCAATATTTTTTGCAAGTGTATTTAAATTTTGATGCAATGATTCTCAAAATCTCCTTTCTGTGTCGTGTCTTTGATTTACTATATTTTCTTCTTTCATACGAACGAACAGTTGAGTTTTAAGGAACGCCAACTTCAAGACACTTCACGGCACACGGCTTGTGTAGGCAAAGTGCGTTGCATGAAAAATAAAAATCAGTTCTGTGCCGATTATATTAAAAACACACCCAGAAACGTCCTTAGTTGTTTTGCTTTTCCTTTGAATCCCCAGGAATCAACTCTTGTCAAGTAACTACGTTAAATATTTGAAACAATTGAGCTATAGTGCTTTTGCAAGCAACTTGTTTGGCCAGAACTGATTTTAACGATTAATTGTGGACCACGATGCTTTTGTCTCTAGTTTGGTGTGTATTCAAAATGTTTTAGCATCTGTTATGTTTTTGAGGGCTCTTTAATGAGTCGGTGAACGGAAAATGATGCCAAAATTGATCTCTTGTTTCGAGGGAAATTGCGTGTCTACTGGACGTTCTTGAACGTGGACCGACGATATTCTACAAATTTGACCTTGAACGGCTGCATTGACAATGATATCTTATTTTGAGTTTTTTTTTAATATTTGCATTAATGCCTTAATTGACTTAAAAAATTACAGATGAAATTATCCCAAGTATCATTCTTTGAAATGGAAGGATTCGTGTTTTCTATTAAAGTAAGCGAGTGAACGTTGGTGCAGTGGGTGGTGAGTGACACTCAGCCGCTCGCATACCCCCACCCCTCCCTCCTCTCCCCCGGCCACTGCACACATGCAGCGTGCACGCGTCGCATCTGCCGGAGCCGGCAATACCGCTTTCCTTCCCATTCCAACAAATTATGCATTTTAGTTTACCCGTTATTTGCGACTCGCACTGTGCGCGTGCATTTCGCAACGACCAGGGAACTGTGACGAACCCGGCCGGGCTGGCATGGCGGACAGGCTGGGTCAGCAGGGCAGGGCAGGGCAGGGCAGGGCAAGACTTCAGGGCCGTGCAGGCTAGAGAAGGACGGGGCAGGGATTGTAGAGCAGGGCAGGGGAAGGGCAGGAGAGGACGGGGATTGCCGGGCAGGGGAAGGGCAGGAGAGGAAGGGGGTTGCAGGGTAGGGCAGGGGAAGGGCAGGAGGGGGCGGGGATTGCAAGGCAGGGCAGCTCCAGAATCGAACCTGGACAGCGCTGCTGGACAGCCCGTGCAGCGGTGCTCACCGCGCCACGCCCCGCTGGGGCAGCTAGCTGGGCGGGATCCTGCGGCGGCATCGGAACCTAGACGAGACTAGTCTAGCTCAGAGAGTCTGGCGGGGAGAGAGCCGCGCCATGTCACCTGTTCCTGGCAGGCGTACAACTGCTGAGCGTGTTGGAGGTCGGCGACTATACCGCGCTCCGTGTTTTCGGCGGTGGGCCAACTAACGCCTGCGAGATAGGCAACGTGGGAGCACCGGAGTCCGAGGACCACTATGTTGCCTACCTCCTGGGCGCTCAGGACGAGGAGCGTACTGCCGAAATGAAGCCGTGTCTCCCCTTGCGCGACTTGCTGTTATGTCTTGGTCGGAGCCTTTCATTACCATTTCGTGGGGGAACATTCAGGGATCATTCAGTGGTACGTACGAACGGCTATCTTTTCACCTAAAATCTGTCTAGGTTAGTCTAGGCCGGACCTAGTTTCAAATGAGGAGACTAACCGACCGCTTCATCGGATGACAACTCCTGCACCGACGGCTCCGTCCCGCCGCGCCACGCCACGCCAGGGAATATGCAACGGCTTCACGCTCATAAGGACCGCGAGCTGGATGTGTGTCCTGCGGACTTCCTCCATATAGTCGACCCGGACTCGACAGGAGCATGGCAAAGTTCACAGATCACCAAGCCTCATGGCAATAATGCCGCGGTACTGCTGACTAGACGATTTTGGATTGTTTTCTTTAAAAGTGTAGAATTTATTTTCTAAACAAATGTTGAATGAGGTAAAGCAACTGTGTCCCCCGACCCGGCCCAGTGATCCGTGTCTTTCCTCTATTCTTATATGTCTTTACTGAACGTTAATCTGCCACGAAAATATATTTTCTGCGTGCGCTCAGGTTATTCTCCGAGAAGCAGAAGCCAATTCAGTGTCGCGACTAGTTCGGTAAATATAGATCAGGATAAGAAAAGCACATGGATAAGAGAAGCTTAAGTGGTTTGATCCGACCTTACTGAGATTGTTGCTTATCGCAATTAGTCGCTCATTCGAGTCCCAATGAGCACTTTGCTCAGCCTGGCCATCTGCTCACAACTAAAGTATCACTCTAAATGTCTATAATCATTATTGTGCGGAGTTAGTAACAGTTTTAAACATAACTAGAATTAGTGGCAATTTTGTTCTACTCAATCACACAATGTTTACGAAATTGTTTGTACATCGTTACGAAATTGTAACTAATTCTAGTTATTTAAACATAACTAGAATTAGTGGCAATTTTGTTCTACTCAATCACACAATGTTTACGAAATTGTTTCTACATCGTTACGAAATTGTAACTAATTCTAGTTATGTTTAAAATTGTTACTAAGTTCGAACAATGAAGTCACTAGACATTTAGAGTGTACACACAACGAGAAACACAATCAACAAACCCTGAAAACAGCTCAAAACTCCCTAGATGTAAAGAACGAGGCGGCCGAAATTACCATACCTCTATAGTTCTATCGCCAGAGCCTAGCCCCGGAGGGAGAGATATCTCAACTCAACGCGCGTTGCATTCACTCAGCAGCCCGCTCACACACCCACGCACACACACGGACGCATACATCAGAGTGCATGCACCGGACGGGGTAGTCTTTCCTGAAATACGCAGCCATCACAAAAGCACAGAGGATGACTAAAATTCTGGCATTATGACTAGGGTGGGGGCCACCGCTCGGGGCTGGGCGGGGCGGGGCGGGGCGGGGCGGGGCGGGGCGGGGCGGGGCGGGGCGGGGCGGGTGCCGTGCGGGAGATGCAGCAGGCCGTCACACCTCGCCGGTCCCCTCCTACCAGCACTGCAACAGCATTTGCATTGCGTTGAGTTCCGTTGGGCCCGGTCAGCCTGGTGCAAGGCCACGCCACGCGTAGCTCGACGCGTAGGATCGCTGGGCGGATCTATACATCCTCTTCCCTACTATGCTCACGAAAAGAGAAGAAGAAGAAGAAGAAGAAGAAGAAGAAGAAGAAGAAAGACAAAAAAAAGGGAAGAAGGGGGAAGAAAGAAGAAAATAGAAAGACGAAAATACAAAGAAGAAAATGGAAAGAAGAAAATAGAAAGAAGAAATAAGAAATAAAGAAAAAGAAGAAGTATCATAAGGAGACAATGGTCAACAGACCGGTCCTTTAGACGCTAAGCAATCGCTATGAGCTCTGACGTCACGTAGTGACAAGCTCTTGTCCACTCGCTCTCCCTTTAGTTTTAGCGTGGCATGAGTTTATGGCAGCCAGTCCCGGTGCGAGGCTAGTGGACACTGGCAGCGGGCGCGGCGCGGCGCTGCGTGGCTCGGGGCCAAGGAGCCGGACTAGGCCGGGCACAGCAGAGCAGAGCAAAGGGCGTGGGAACTGTGCGCGCTCGCTGCCAGTGCCCACCCAGCCTTCATTCAGCTGTCGATGCGGCGTGGCGGGGCGTGGCGGGGCGTGGCGGGGCGTGGCTGGACAAACTCCGGGTCGCGGCACGGCGATCGCCGCGGTGACTGCAAGGACTAAGGACCGTGCAAAACGAGGCGAAACTCCATGTGTTACGTTATACGGCAGCCAGCCCTGCGGGCACTGCACGGCCTAACGGGTAGGAGGGGTAACCCCCCCCCCCCTCGATCCGCACCTGGACCCTACGACTCGGCTCGCTCAGATGTGCAAATGTGCGGCGGCGTTATTCAAAATCTTTACATCGTAGTTGCGTAGTGACGACCGCTCCTCTGGTCCTGGTCTGTCCCAACATTGTGACCATGCGGGAAAATCGGCGTCTGACTTTATGAATTCGCCAGTACTTTGAACGATTTATCGATATCACAACTTGTTATTGTTTTAATTAGTATATAGATAAGGAGATAGCAAAAAGAAAAGATAAACTTAGTTTCTAGATGCTTTGGTAACAACATCTTGCGCGGCGCGTGGCTCTGCGCTGGGATCGCGCCTGTCTATCTGACCCCAGCACGCTGGACGCGGCGGGGTGGCCGTCGAGGCCAGTCCGGTCACTGCGAGGCGGAAGCGACAATTTCGACTTCCTAGTCGGCTAGACAAGTTCACCGCCTCGCAGGTAGCCAGCCGGCCGGTTTACAAACGCGCCTTTCGCGGCGAGCAAGCACCCCCACCCCCCACCCCTCTCCTCTGCCTCTCTTTCTCCTTCTCTCTGTCTTCCTCTCGCTCTCGCACCGCCGTTAATTACCTTTCGTTCGCTCGCTTGCCTGTTTGCTTGTCTGTATGGGTCGCAAATTTTCTTAACACCGCCAGTTGCATAAACGCAACAATGAGGGTTTAATGTGGCCATGAAAGTTTTCAATAGAGCAACAAGTCATCGGCAACGAGTGTTTATCGAGAGGAGAAGTGTGTACGCGGCGCGGGCGACCTTGGGCGCTGCAGTTGGCGACTGGATTGGATTGCGGTTCGCGTTCACATTCACATCGCGAATCACGTGGGCCGGGTCCGACCGGGTCCAACATGCCCGGAGCGGGCCACAGCCGTTGAGAGGGTTATAAGGAATAGTTTGGGACGAAGGGGGCTGCGTCTCTTCTTCTTCTTCTTGTTCTTGTTCTTCTTCTCCTTCTCCTTTTCATTCTACTTCTCCTTCCTTCACCTTCTCCTTCTTTTTCTTCTTCTTCCAGTTGTCGGTGAGCGACTTTCGTCGTGTAATGAAAGTGTCGTGCATCTCCTCCAGCGGTGGAGCCAGAACCCCAAGCGTGTGAGATGCAAGATGCAAAGCTGTTCGCCAGCACTGCTTGATCTAATCAGGAGAACGCTGGACTATTTAACCGACCATGTCTGTCATATAGGCTAGCCCCGTCACGCCGCCCCGCCCCGCTCCGCCCTGCCCCACCCCGCCTTGCGCCGCCTGACCCCGCGCCACGCCGCGTTACCGGGTTTGGACCGCGAGAGAGTGGAGGCAGCCGGAGGCAGGACCAACTACATGAGCAACGTGCCGCCGACACCCGGATGGGAAATCAGTTGTGTTGCCTCCTACGCGCTATGGTTCTTTAATTATTTCTTTAAATTTTATTTTATACTTTGCAATATACTTCAGAGACTGTGAATTCAGTCATGTTTTTATGGTTCGTTGAGACGGCAGCTCCTCTGCAGTACATGTGTTTCGGTAATTTGCGGATAACTGAAAGGGATGAAGGCTTATTTATGAGATATGACGGTGGAGGTCTTCGCAAGAACGAAAGCAACTTTTCCTCATACTAATTGAATTAAATAAAATTAAAAAAAAGAAGAAAGCTACACTGTAAAAAATTTAGTCGTCATTTTGACGACAATTCCATGGCTAATTATTTTTACAACAGTGTCGTCATTGCAGCTTGACGGCACTGTCGTCACCCATACAATATGCATAGCAGATTTGAACCTGTATGATGATTCTTTCGTCACATGCGTGACGAATGTTTCGTTAACTGACAGGGATTTGTCGTCATTTTGCTCAAATGAAAATGTCGTCAAACTTTTTCGCGTCAAGTGATTACAAATTATTACAGTGTAAGATGGTCTCGCCTATCTGAAATGATGAAATTACTTAAGTTCCGACGTGTGGAACGACCGGCGTAACTGCGAGACTCCAGTGTGTACTTAACGCTGTAAAACTGCAGGAATTCCTATCTACTTGTAGGTTCAAATACGTGGTAGAAAGTTACGTTGTTTCATACGTCGCTTCGAAAGATACGTTGTTTCTATTCGGACGCAGCGTCATTATGTATATGC
Source organism: Aptinothrips rufus (assembly GCA_902196195.1). NCBI lineage: Eukaryota > Metazoa > Arthropoda > Insecta > Thysanoptera > Thripidae > Aptinothrips > Aptinothrips rufus. Next base: position 13,590 of record CABIKL010000470.1, read on the forward strand.
CATAGTACAGACTGGAGCTTTGTGTCATGCAAAAACCGACTTATCATCCCTCTCCTGCAAAGCGTGGGCGCGACAGTCTAGGAACGGACCAGCTCACCGCGACACAGTGAGTCAGGGGTCCCCCTCCCCTCGCCTTCTCTTGCCCATCCTCTGGCAGGCCAGCAAGCACCCAAGGATCCTCTCCCCACGCAGAGGGTGATACTTTAACAGTACCCAGGCATTTGAATCTATGGATGATGTATAGCTTTATTCCAAATCAGTAAATCTGGGATATTCCCGTCGACTTCGGTTTGGATTTCGGAACATACTACCCGTTTCTTTCGTTCCCCTACTCTGCTAACTGCCAAAAAGCGTTCTTGAAATTACGGAGAAACAGGTCGTGGAAAACGCGATTGCCATGAGACTTACAATTCGAAATCGTTTACCCATATCATTGATTAGATCATAATATACTCTACAACATAAAATCTTGTCATTCGCGTGTTGTTAATTGACGAGGCATAAATCTTCAAAAACTATTGCCGAGGCCGAGGATCTTAATTTTCAACATATTTCTCTTACTGTGCTGCTCGTCCACAGCGAACAGCAGCAGGGTACACAGGGCAGACCTCCTCCATTCGAAGAGTAGGTCAGGTTTTCATGGTTGCTCTATCCTTTATGGCTCTCAACACCCAACACCCGCCACGCCCACTTCGCCCCGCCCCGCCCTCTGCCGGCCATCTCCTTCGTTTGAGGTCTGCTGCGCTGCAGCTCCAGGAGCACTGATGTCCCGGGCCGTGTCATGTCGGGCCAGCCCCAGGGATGCCCCATCTGAAGCTCGACATCTATTGTGAGTGTAAAGTAATACCCTCATCCCGCCCCACCCGACTTAGAGCACGTCTCTGTGCCCCGCCCCGCTACGCTACGCCACGCCATGCCTCGGCCCACCATGCTACGCAGTACTGAGCCACAAAAGTTAGTATTTATGAAACTCGGGTTCTGAGACGCTTTGCTGCGATCGAGAAAAAATTGGTTTTGACTGCCTCAGAATGTGTCTTTAATTCTCGATAAGTGACCTCACTGCTGGAAATCTGGTCGGCTTCGAGCCCGAAACAGAGTGCGACTAAAGCTGCCCGTCTCGCCCGGCTCGATAAGCAAATTTAATGTGATTGGTCAAAAATATATCTAGTTAGATGCGTCACGCAGATTCCCAGATTCAGTATTTTCTCAACTTTAAGATTTGATGGCGATTTTGCATCGAGATACGAGTGGATGACTATGCAACATAACCTCAACGCGCAGCGTGGTGCTAGCTCTCACCACGCTGAGAACCTCTGAACTCAGATACTGAGAGAACTGACCGGACAAGGCATTTCAGTTATTTCTGGCGAGAAATCGACCAGACTTTTTTTTTTCATTATAGGGCACGTATGCACCAGCCGTTGGTTAGAGTTTGGAGCATCTTGGGCACCGCCCTCCCATTTCGTGATGCTATTTTGCCTACCTTTCCGATGTTAGAGCAGGGCCGTGGGTTTTGGACCAACACCAACGCTCAACCCCATGAACTGTACCACGTGGTTTGTGTACGTTTCCCTTTCGGACTCTGAGCTGCGGCACGGCAAAATTACTCAAAATATGATTTTCAGTTCAGTTTCAGTCCGCACGCTACGCCCATCGTAGTTTTGCATTGGGAGCTGCCTAGTGCGGTGCTCGGCTGCCCGGTCACTTTCCCTGCGAGGGATGTACTACCGTGCGCTGCACTGATCACATCACACAGGCCGCGCGGCGCAGGCTCTTTTGGTGCGTTAGTTACAAGGTGGGCGGCTGCACGGATGAGATGTATCGTAACAACGCACTTTGTACATCCAACTCATTAAGAACGGCGGACGAGACCCGTGATATCTCGTACATCGATATAATTTTAATTCAGTAAATTATTATTGTTAATGGCGTGGTGGCAACGGGAAGGCAAAGATAGTCGGCAGAATAAAATAAACATAATGCCTTTTGTACACAACACAATAATTATTCATATTCCGACCTCTAGTGTACTAGCTAACTTTTTATTGAAGATGCGCAAGAACATTTCTGAAAAAAGATATACAGCGGACTATATTTATACTTTAGAAAAGTTTAGTTCCTATATGGAGTGCACAGAACCCATTCTGATCTGCACTTCCAGCGGCTCTTTTAGAAAGTATAGGGGTGGCAGAAGTTACTGTTGTATTTTTCAGCGCGTACTTAATGGACGACCCCTCAGTTATTGAACCCCAGCTCTGGTCATCTGCTCGCTGGCGCGCTGTACGTAAGTGCAGCAACGTGGTGGACTGAACTCCATGAGTCACGTGACTGCATGGTCCTGCTACCGCCATTCACCCCCCACCACCAAAGCCCGCCAACTATCAAGGATGCGCATGCATTCCGGCTTTCCATCGACAAAGAAACATAATCTGACTGCTATCTGCTTTTTGTCCCGCTGTGGTGAGGGAATGACCGTGTGTTGCGGCGAGGCATCGCCAAGGTGAGGCGGGGCGGCATGGGGCGGGGTGGGGCGGTCTTCGGCGGCCAGCGGGCGTTCCCACAGACCGGGGAACCGCAAATCTCCGTGCGCCGCACTCAACTCGCTAGGCCCCGCCAAGCCCTGGTTGGTCCGTTCACAACGGCCTGCTGGTGGGGCTGGGCTGGCGCTGGGCCGCAAAAATTGGCAACGAAACCACTCAGCCTGCTCGCTAGGGCTGCACGGGTTCCAGCCCTGGCGTGGACGGGCTGGTCGTGCGGACTGTGGTGCTGCCTGGCCTGCGGGGTGAGAGCGTGCAACCCTAAGAAGGGGTGATAACTTTCAACTATCTGCTCAAAATTTTGAACTGTCCATGAAATAATGAATTTGTACTACAGATGGTTGGAATTTTTTTTTGAATGAATTGGAATTTTTATTTCGGAGATATTTACGTTAAGTTCGGGACACTGTGGTTAGAGTCAGTCAGATTAAAACATCCTGAATGACCACGAAATACCTTGAGAGCAGTCGGAAATACTCATGAATTATCACCAAATTATCTTCGAATTATGCTTCGAAATGGCTTAATAAGATTGAATTTGAATAAACAGTGGACACAAAACAACAACACATCTGCTTTCCCCTCGGATGAATGACCACGAATCAGAATTGGCTGCGATTGACTAGTATAAATCTATGCGATCTCGAGAACAATGTAATCACCTCCGCACTAATTATAGCGGCATATAATCGTTAAGGCCATGGCTACCTACCTTCCTCCTTTCACTTAATCCTCCACATTTTCTTCTCTTTCGTTCTTTCTTTGCTTTCTTTAATCCACCATCCTTACTCGGGACCGATACATCATTACATCATTGGTCAGAATAAACGTCAGGGAGGGAGGAGCTGTTGGCGTTGGCAAGGTCACTGGTAGATCGCTAACGCCCACCCCGAAAAACAGGAATTAAATGCCTGGTCCACACCCTTTGCGAGGCTTGCCAAGCCTCCCCTCCCTCCCTCCCTCCCTCCCTCCCTCCCTCCCTCCCTCCCTTTCTCCCTTCTGTGAGGTGTGCTCGCGGCGATCCAAGTAGGATACCTCTTGGTCTGTGTTCGATTCCTCCTATTTATTGCGCAGAGATACGAAAATGAAAAGCAGAGCAGATTGGTCCGGAACGTAGCGCTTACGCGAGAGTCGGTATGAGCCAACTACTGACCTAGATCAAGCGCACTTCCAATAAGATGGCCGGGAGCTATCACTTCCGTACATTTCTTTTTAAAAGAAAACCAAGTATGAAGATGATGAAGGGATGACATCTACGAAAGAACTTGAACCCTGCGGTCAGTTGCTCAGTTATTGTCTGCCCGCTATGTTTGGCATTGGAAGTCTTTGGCTTTTGACCAAGGAATGCCACGTTGTCCAATTTGTCCCCTGTCTTTGGTGTTTAAGTTTCGTTTGGCTCTCATTTGAGTGAATACCGCACTGAGCTCGTATTGTAAGTAGCTGTTAATTTTCTGTGTTCCTGTTACGTCTTAGTGGAAATTCTCGAGAATCTCGGTCGTCGGTCGACATCGTTTATGCAGTCAGCCGTTGGACCCGCGTGAGGCGTGGCGAGGCGAGGCGTGGCGAGGCGTGGTGGTGGTCCGTGGCCCTGGGGCGGCCTGGGCGGGTGTAGGACGTGGGCCTAGTAGTATTATCGCTATCTATGTGGGACGTACGGCAGGCCGGGCACTATGCATGTGTTCTTGAGGCAGATCTCAGCCTCCCCACCGCACCTCCTGCCACACACACACACATCCCCTGCCCCACCCCAATTCTACACCCTCACAGATATATACCGTGCCACAGCGCGCCTCTCACCCCCACTCCCCTCTCTGCGACTACTATCCCATTTTGAGGCTGTTTTAACAAACTTGAATAAATGCTAAAAAATATAAGGACTTTGCTAGGCAATGTTAGGTATTCGCAAGTATGTGACAAGATCACCATGGAAACGCTAGGGACATCTTTTGCGAAACACTTATCGATCAATTGCCTATTTCTTGTAACTGAGAAGGTCTAAGGAATGGGCTAAAGCTCGAAAGAGTAGCGCAGAGTATACTCCGCCAAGACGTACACGAATTATCGACCTCCGGCTTCTATCAATCGGCAATCTCTGGAACAATTTACCGCATTGTGATCTTTTCAGAGGCAGGTTTGTTCTGTGCTCGGAATGCCGAGCTGAGACGCACTTGTTCTTGCCGATACCCAGCGCCTCGAGTTCTAGCTGACTTGCGTGATGTCACCCCGCTTTCGTTCCGCATTATTGCCGGTCCTACGAGGACTTTATCTAACTGGGGCGCATCGCTTTGGCAGCCTGAGGATGGAGATGCGTAGTACAGTCTGGCGGTCGCCTGACTTAGCCTACACTCACTATTTTCCGAGGCGTCACTGGTGCACGTGCGGAACCCCTATTTTTCTATTTGCGTCTCATTGACACGTGGCGTACGTGGCGTCTTCCAAACATCTTGACGGTAGTTGGCAGAGATTTTAAATGATTTCACCTTTAGAAGGCTCCACTGCTTTTTTGTTTTTGTTTTTGTTTTTTGTTTAAACTTCAGTGCTTGAACACTCACTGCAAAAGTCAATTCTTTCGGTTTGTAGGAAAATTACTTCGAACAGACTATTTTACCAGTCGAAGTTGTTTTTGCTCGAAAAGGCGTTGGAACTGCGAAGAAGACGGATGTTTAAAGAAAAAATTCATTCAAATCGACCGGTTTTATGAACCTTCTAATTTTACTTCTAGCATTTCCTTACTGAAGTTTAGCTGTAAACTTTGCTCTTAGTAAAATAATAACGCTGATTAGCGTCTTTTATGCTTAAATTAATGATAATTCTGAAGCCCTCCGTTCCTAGCCTCATCACTCGATTTTTGTAGATAATACAGTATTTCCGCGGGACTGAAAGTTACCCTCGTTCAAGTGTAAGGTAGACCCTTGTCACTTACTTTGATGAAGTCATTCACGTCATAGACTGTTCTGTGCCCTTCTCTCCGCTCTTCTCCTCTCCTCTCGTCTCCTGCTGCCGTGTTCATGTTCATCATGGCAGTAACAATGTGCCTTACGGCTTCACCCACTTTATGAGAACGATTAGTGTGGTCGTGATTCAGGTCTGTCGTGTTGGCGCTCGCTACTAGCGACGGAAGGTCAAGCCAGGGCCAAGCAGTAGGATGTCAGTGTTTCCGACACAGCATCAGCCAATGCATCCGACAGCTGGAGACAGATCAGCGGACAACGACTATCAGCATTTCCTTCTTTTGCGGGTGTTGTTGTGAAGAATACATTGCCCGACGGAGGAAGCGAAATACATCGGAAAGTAAAGAAGGGACTGGAAAGCAAACTTTTGAATAAAAGCGAGAAGCAAATCTCCGGACTCAAGGCAGAAAGAATAACAAAGTTCATTGCGTTTAAAATTTTTATAAAGATTGAAGGTTTTATTCGTGTTTGTCAGGTCCCTTGCACTGTAGAGCTTTTAGGAAGATCAAAGTGGGGATGAAGTTAAGGAAGATTATGAACAGTTTTCAACAACCCGTCGCTGCCGCCACTTCTCAGCTGAAACTATCTAGTTCCGAGTAGTGCCCTGGCTGCGAGTCTAGCTTGTCTAGCCCTCTCTAGTTCTGGCGCTGCTGCGGGGCGACGGAAAACGCGAGCACTCCTCGCGTGCATAGAAAAAGAACTGCCACCCTCTCGCGAGTCTCACTCACTCCTACCCACCCTCCCCTGCTTTCCTCGCTCCCGCAGCCGCGTGCCGCCCCTGCCTTTCATGCAGCACCCCCCCCCCCTCCCCCCGGCCCTTCACCCCGCGCCCTCTTACTCCTATTTACATAGTGTGCGTTGAATGTGCGATCAATGTTGTCCGCGCGGTGACCGTGCCGCGCCTCCCGGGTCCGGCCTAGCCTAGTGCAGGCCTAGCCTAGTGCTAGCCTAGTGCTAGCCTAGTGCTTGCCTAGCCTGGTTCTCTGCTAGGGCTAGCCCTGCCCGTCCAGCCCCGGCACTTACCAGCCCGCCTCCCTTCTTCTAGAGTTCTAACATGGCGTCGAGGGGCTGCGCGGGGCGGGCTGCGGCGGGGCGGGGTGGGGCGGACGGGGCGGGGCGGGGCGGGGCGGTAGGACGCGGGGCGAGGCGAGGCCAAGGCAGCGGGCTGTTAGCATGTTCGCAAGGTTGCGCAGCAAGGGCGGTTCGTGGGAGGGTACGCATCTCCGCGCTCAGACTGCCGCCGCTCCTACCGCCACGGCGTGGCCCCGTGTGCCACGGCCTGTTTAACTGACCGAAGTTGTTCATACGATACACTACCTTTCCATTTTAAGCTGTAATTGTCGCACAGCCTGAAAGTGGTGGTGTGAATTCGACAGTGGATTACACAAATTATCTCTGCTTTGCTGACAGCAATAGCGAGTTCTTGTAATTCAGTTGTGATGAAAGGAAATTTATGCTTAATTGTGCTCTCTTGTGAACAACTATATTGTGTAAAGCCTTTTTCCTGAATTTCTGCGTACAGAGTTGTGATTGAGTTTTGTACTTCCGTGCGCACGCATAGCTAATCAGAATTTTATGCGTAAATGTAAGAAAAAGCTGTCCGTAACTGCGCATAAATTCGTCTAGACTCTAGCACAAAAACACAAAATATTACTTCAGTAAAATATTAGGAGAAAATTCTGATGAGCTACAGACATTACAGACAATGTTGTGCAAAGTTATGCATGCTTACAGAAGTGATTATTAACGAACAAAATTGTTCCTCTAAGTTCAATGTTTAAAATCTAATCGAATGCGAGTATCGATTACATGACTCTCTGGGTGTACTATGGGACCAGGTGTTGAGCTAACCACCGTATCAGCTCTGACAAAATTTCTTATGGTGCCTAACATTCATGGTCTAGGACCTGGGCGCTTGGCGATGAGTAGTTTTACTGTAGCTGTTTTTCTGGCAGTGAGGATTTCTTATGTCTTCTGCTGACGAGAGTATGGGATCTAGGATCCAGCTCACTGCAGCTTTGATACCTTGTCAGTTCGCTCCGACGGGTCAGTCACTTGACTAAAATATGTACACAGGATCGCGTGATTACTACATTGAATATATCGAACTATACGCAACAAAATCAACTATTGAGTGTTTTTAGTCTGTTTATAACTAACAGTCGCAGTACTGAACAGCTCGAACAGCTCCGGTTTAATCTTCAATTATCTTCAATTCGAAAACGATATAAAATATCATCATATCACGTCTAACAAAACTACCGAAATTTTGTATTGGTGACATGACTGACTGATCCCTCGGTTCACACCATTCTGTGGGATTGAGTCCCGTGACAATGGCAACTCTTTGCCCTTGCAGACTCCCTACCCGTGGCTCGGGGGTTGTGCGGCGCGCACTCTACGCGTGCGAGGTCGTGCAGCCTGTGCGGAGGGGAGGGGGTGCAGTGCGTACGTAGGGGAGGGAGTTGGCTAGGCAGGCTAGGCTAGACTAGCCGAGGCCCGGCGAGCGACGTAAACGGTTACAGGACGGCATTTGCATATCGAGACTAGCCTAGCCTAGACGAGCCGTTTCATCTCCCTTTCCCGCGAATAAGTTTGCGAAATAACGGAAACCGAAAGCGCTTGAGAAGCGGGTCCCACGCTGCTCAAAGAAGAGGGGTGGGGAGTTTCAGGTAAAAGAGCGCGAATGCTAGGTCAGCGTAGATCCGAGCCTTGATCTTGATTTCAAGTTCAACGACAACACATCGGGTCCAACCCCCTGGCTTGCTCGGCGGCAAATATAAGCTTGCAACATAGCATTCTAAAAACAAGGTACAAGTTTTGGGGAGCCCTTCTCTAGAAACAATCAAAATTTTCGAGAATTATGTAGGAATGCATTTTAAAGTATCGCGATCATTTTGAGGTACCGGCATCTCTCAAAATGAGCCCCGAAATTTCGAAACTGGTGTGACTTCGTCCCTGTTTCTATAGAAGGGCTCCCCCTAAGACAGGTATTTTATTTCTTCAGTGAAAACAGACCAACTTCTTTGAAAAAAAAAATGAACTACAGCAGCATCTACGAAGAAATTCTATTCACTTTTGATAGCCTCTACCGTTGTGGCTTTGTCTTTAATAATGAAGCCTCGAAGTTACCATTAATGCCCTTGGGGCCATTCAAACATCACGTGATACCATTTTGGACCATTTTTCACTCCCCCCCCC